>CM059196.1:35065886-35131981 GCA_030323885.1 Branchipolynoe longqiensis | reverse complement strand
CCCCCCTGCCCGTTATACCCAATCCGTCGTCCCCTGATCAACACGTGGCCTCCCCCCACCCGGGAATGTCTATATATAACCCACAATTGAGTCGGCACCACCCCCCCCCCCCCGGTCCCTCCTGCCTCCATCCCCATCCCCCTGCCTCCACACCTCACCCTGCCTCCCTCTCCCTCCCCCACCCTCCTTCTCCCTCTCCCATCTTTCTCCCTACCTCCCCCTCCCTCCATCTCCCTCCCTCTCCATCCATCTCCCTCCCTCTCCACCCCCTCGCTCGCCCTCCCCCTCCCTCCCCCTACCTCTCTCCTTCCGCCCTCCTCCTACTCTCCCCAATTCATCCACTTCCGCCCACCCTCCCTCCCCGCATCACCCTCCCCGTCACTCCCTCCTCCGCTCCCTCCACCCTCCCCCTCCCTACTCTTCCCACCTACTCCAACTCCCTCCCCTCCTACCACCAACGCAAACATATCCTACCCGGTCCCCCACGTGTTCTTCCGTTCTCTCACCCCAACTCTTTCCCTGTACCTCTGTCTATATCTGTTGCTATCTCTCATTGTCTCTCATTAATAGCCTGACCATGTCACGTCCTCACCTGTGAGCAGACGGGACGGCCGAATGAGTTGAACATCCGTCTCCCCTTTTGGGTTTGGTAGATCATGGGATTTGAACAATCGAGTCAACCCAACAACTTAAAAATGTATACTTGTCGCTTCCTAGCCAGGCACCTGGCATTATTAGGATAGGGCAAAGACTGGTTGGCTTGGTGTAAGGATAATGTGACTGAGTGGGATATCAGATCAAGGTTCTGGTGGCCTGGTCTCACATTGGGACAGCACCATAAAGTTGTCATAAGTGTGTACAGTCACAAGTTGTTGCCAATTCTGATATGACCATAGATTTTGCCAAGAAGTCAAACTCCAACAACCAGCCTCACAGCAACTCTCTCACCCTGGTCGAGTCAAACCAATGACTTAAAAATTGATACATGTTGCTTCCTAGCCTGGCATTCGGCATTATTAGGATAGGGCAAGGACTGGTTGGCTAAGTGTCAGGATAATGTGACTGAGTGGGATATCAGCTCATTGTGCTGGTGGCCTAGTCTTCCAGTGGGTCAGCACTATAAAGTCGCCATGAGCATGCAGTCACAAGTCGGTATGACCTTAGATGTTGTTAGGACATAAAACAACAACAAACAAAAACTGTACCTCTGTCTATTTCTATTCCTATCTCCCGGTGTCTCTCACTCATGGCCCTACCCTGTCACAACCCCTCTTGTCTATTTCCGTCTACATCCCTACCTCTCTATCTCAATATCTCAATATCCCCTCCTTTCACCCTCTCCTACCTTCCCTCTTTCCCCTTTCCAGCTCTCCCCGCGCGCCCTAATCTCTCCCACTACACGCATACAAAACAACAGCAACGCTCCCACATCTGTCTTTCTTACTGGCTCCTTCCTCCAAAGTCTCGCACACCAAGATCCACACACATACACACACACACTCACTCCTCCTGTCAAGGAAATTGAATACAAGTCGACGCATGCGCAGTGCAGCCCTGCCATTGGTTGCCACAGCCCCCCCCCCCCACCCCACCCACCATCCAACATCACTTAGCAGCCGCTGCTCACTCACCCTCCCCCATCCCACACCTCCAGAGACCAACCACTAGGGACCAACCACAAAAGAACCTTACCCACCCAACCATCCGCTCCCCACCACACCCCGATCCCCAACTCCACCCCTACCAGCCTATAACTAACACTCTAACCATACCTCCCCACCGCCACTCTTCCCACACCACCACAACCCTTCCCACACCACTAAAACCCTTCCCACACCACTACAGCCCTTCCCACACCACCACAACCCTTCCCACACCACTACAACCCTTCCCACACCACACCACACCCCCTGCTCGCACTCCCTTACCCTCTCCTCAACAGCACAACACTTCCTATTCCCACACCACACCACTCACCCTCCGGTCACTCCCTTCCCCCCCGCCACCACGAGGCCTCCTCCCCTCACGCCCTTCCACCTTCCCCACCACCATATCACATCGCACCCCTCCCTTTCCCCACCACCCCCACACTACAACCCACCCCCTCACTCCCTACCCCCACAACCCATCCCTACACTCACTTTCTCCCCTCACCCCACAACACCCCTTCCCATACGACACACAATCCTTACTAACTAACTAACTAAATAACCCTTCCCACACCAGCCTACCTCTATACGCTCACCCACACCACCCACACCCTCTCCCCTCATGCTTTCCCCACATCACACCAAAACCCTCCCCCAACCCCCCACCCACCCACACACCTACCCCCTCCCCCTCCCACCCACCCCCTCCCACTCCCGCCCACTCCCCACACCCACCAGGTTGCTGCTACGGTTCGCCCCGTCCCTTCTCTCGGAAAGGCTCCCCAGGGAGGCCCCTATCTGGTTCTCCAGGAAGCCGGGCGCTGTGCTGAAATAATATTGTCCTTTCGCTAATCTGGCGGCTGTAGGAGCCTGTAGAAGGCGGGCTTGACTGGCGGGCGGACGGCGTATTGACTTAATATGATTCGGCGCCGAGTGTTCAATGATTGCGGGTAAATGACAAGTGGGCGGACACTCGGGCACCAGCTCATCTGGCTCGTGGGAAGGCAGTGTTTTTGAAGGGCCTCCATACAATCGGGCAGGGCAATATAACAATACGCGGCTACATTCATGTTGTTTGATGTACGCCAGCCCAGGCGGCGTCACCACTGTTGTTTCTCCGTAATGAGAATCAGTAAAGGAGCCCGCTAAAAAGACACTACACAGAAGAAAACACTATATAGATATATAAAAACGCTATATATATATATGTAAATACCAATATATAATAGGTACATATCAATCTTTATATATGTATGAACATATATATATATATATATAAACATATATATATATATATATAAACATATAGATATATATAAACATATATATATATATAGATTAGTTAGACGAATCTTACCTGGGTATTGATGATGGATAACTATTGTTTTACCGAGGTAGGAGCCTCGGGTAGACGTGGGCGAGGGAGAAGGGAGCACATCCGGGTCCAGCAATCTTTACCTACTAATTCAGGATAAAAATGATTCCAAAAAACCAAAAAACTATGGTCATGTGACCTAATCTTGGTACAAGTGATTGAATAGACGTGGCAGGGCGTGGTGGGTGGGCCCTCGCCCACGTCTACCCGAGGCTCATACCTCGGTAAAACAATAGTTATCCATCATCTATACCCAGGTAAGATTCGTCTAACTAATCTATTTTACCTCGGTATACCGCCTCTGGCTAGGCGCAGGCTAGGGAGACCTTTACGTAATATCATTTTTATCCTGATATTCCTGTTAGTTACTATTCTATTATCAAGTCTTATTTAAGTATGTTTGTACAATTGTTATGACAAAAAAGCGAAAAAGTGCACTTTGTCTCACCTGTGTCTTTTAGTTGGTGAGTAGCCTCTGTGCGATAGGTTGAGGCTTCTCTAGTCGCTTGTGATAAAGTTTTGCAAACGATCTAGCAGTTTTCCATCCTGCATGAGCCAGGATCCGTTTCACGGAAATGCCAAGTAATCTGGCCTTAGATACCATTGCACCACGTTATGAGTGCGATGAATATCTGTTTGTGTTTACTCCTGAAAGTTTTAACACAGTCATGGTCCATCTGGCGAGGGTGTCCCTCGAAATGCCCTTGTGTGGCTTAATAAAGCTCACCAAAAGCTGCCTTGAGTTGCGTATTGTTCGTGTCTTGGATATATATGTCCGTTTTGCGGAGACTACACATAATTTGCGATCCTCTGTGAAACTAGTGACACTTATTGTCGACAGGGGATCACCTAAACGATTTGATTTCAACAAAGTTGTTAGATCAAACGTTGCTTCCTTGCTATCGATTTCAAGACCATTGAGCGACAGGGCGACTATTGTTTGGCCCCTGTGTCCTGTAACGAGCAGAAGGAGCAAAGCTACTTTGAAGCCTAATAGCTTAACGTCCGGGAACTTATTCTCTGGCCAGTCCTTGAAGAGTTTAAACACAAGAGAAACATCCCAAAACCTATTATATTTGGGTTTGGGAGGGTTCCTCTGATAAATTGATCGTACGATCCAGCAAATAACATGATGTTTTCCCATTGTTTCTCCATTAATCCTTGGTAGGATTATTGAGAGCGCACATCTGGCTGCATTGATAGCACCATACCCTAAACCTTCGTCTTCCAAAAAACGTAGGAAACGTCCTACCTGGGATATTGTTGGGTTCATAGGCTTAACTTTCTTAAGTAAGCAATAAATACCCCATTTCTTTAAATACGTGGTATACATTTTCACAGTTCCCTTCCTCCAGGCGTGAGAGACCAAACGTTGTTGTGTAATCTTATCCAAACCGAATTGTTCCAAATATTTATTTAAAAAAGGAATGCTACCAAAGGAGTCGTCGACACGTTTCCGTGGCGCGCTAACGGTCCCTGATGTTTCAGATTTCCTCGGTATCTTGGGAAGCGTAGCATGCTTTTGGCCGTCGCGACTAGTCTCGCTAGCCAGGGTTGAGTGTCCCATTCGGGGACGATGAGGATGGCGTGTGTTTTCTCCATTAGTATCTTTCGGGCGACTTTGCTAATAATGGTAAAAGGGGGGAAAATGTAAAAGAAATGATTTTTCCAAGTTAGCGAGAAGGCATCTATGTGCCAAGCATTTGGTTCTGGGTGCCACGAAACATATTTCTCCAGTTTAAAGTTATTACGTGAAGCAAATAAATCTATATCCCCATAATTTACCCAGCCCCATAATTTACAGATTTGTTTGAAAATTGATGGGTTTAGTGACCACTCTAAGTGGTCATGGAAATGGCGACTCATCTTATCGGCGAGGCAATTCTGCGTTCCGGGTATGTGTGTTATTGTTAACCAGACGTCAAACTTTTGCGCCCAATTCCAAATGAGTAGTGCCAACTCGTTACACTTAATAGATTTTGTACCTCCCATATTTCTGACATAAGCCATGGCTGTGGTGTTATCTGTAAGGATACGAACATTATTTTTGGGTACTTTAACAAGGCTGGTTAAACCTAAGTAAATGGCTCGTAATTCTAAAACATTAATATGTTCAGAAATTTCTGATTCTAGCCATCGTCCCCCCGTTGCTACATCATTGCGATGTGCCCCCCAACCTTGGAGTGATGCGTCAGTCGTAACTGTAGTATTGGGCTCACCCATTCGAATGGGATTGGGGGAGTTATCAAAGTGACTTAGCCACCAAAAAATGTCGGCTAGTCCACTTTCAGAGATAAACATTGTCTTTTCAAAGTTACCCTTGGCGCGGGCCAAAGCTAGATTTTTATCGATTTCCCGGGACTTAATGTGTGCGGCCCCATATAGAATAGCAGGGCTGTATGAAATCATTATACCGATTAAGACTGCGACCTGTCTTATCTTTGGCCTAGAAATGTCTAACAGCTGTATCGCTGTGTCCCGCAGCTTATCTTTCTTTTGTTGTGTAAGTGACATGGTCATGGCCGTCGTGTTCAAAATGAAGCCTAGACACTTAAGCTGCTTAGTAGGAGAAAACACGGATTTCTTAGCATGGATGAAGAAACCCAAGTTTGAGAACAGTTGACATAAATCTTGAACGGCGAGCTCGCATTGTTCGAAAGATTGTCCCATAATGAAAGAATCATCAATGTATGGAAACATACAATGACCAAGTTTAGCCATGTGTGAAAAAAACGGTTTCAACAACTTAGTAAAAAGTTGTGGCGCACACGCCAAACCATTAGGTACGCAGGTAAATTCAAAAAGCTGGTCATTCCAAACAAACCGTAAATATTTGCGAAACCCCTCTTGAATAGGGACGGTATAGTAAGCATCTCTTAAATCACCACTCGCTAGCCAACACTCTGTGGTGATCAGATCGCGAGCTGTTTCTAAAGAAAACATTTTAAAATGTTGGTATTCAATGATTTCATTCAATTTAGTTAAGTCTAAAATCATGCGAATAGACCCATCTGGTTTAGGAGTGGAGAAAATATTGGAAATGAATTCACCTTTAGTATGTTGTACTCGTTTGACAATGCCTTTGGCTTCAAAAACCCCAACCTGTTAATTTAGTTGGAATTTTTCGTGTGAATTGAACTTATATGGAAAAGGTGCTCTTTTCTGTACAGGGAATTCTGTGAAAGGAATAGCAATGCCTCTAACAATACTAAGAACCTCTGGGTTAGTGGTTAATTGTTGCCATTGTTGTAAACAATTAACAATGTTGCCCGCTTGAAAAAGGCTTACGTCAGTTTGAGTTTCCTCTGTGACCATGTCAGGGCCAGGCTGCTGAAAAGTTTGTGTGGCGTTCTCTACTTGTTCCCTGGTTTGGGGAACTGCGGCTTGGGGACAAAGTCCCGTTTGTAACCGCGGTTGTCGTTCCAGTTTGAGGATTGTCTGTCGCCTCGACCTCTTCCCCTCTGGCTGAATGCGAAGGATGGGCCTCCCCTGAACGGCCTTCCTCCTCGGCGGAAGCGAAAATCCGTGCGGCTGCGGCAGAACCCGAGTGGGTTTTGTGATTTACGGCCCTTGAGTTCCGTGTTCTTAGCACTCTTAGTGTCCACCTCTACCTGCTTGTACAAATAAGCAAGCTGACCCTCAAACATCTTGGACTTGTCCAGAGGTTTGCCTTTGATGGGGGTAGGTCCGGAATAGACGGTGTATTCCTTGCCGTCATGGTCCGTCATCTTCTTTGACCGAGCGACCTCTTTGCCCGCGTCGGTAGTGACGGATTTAAAGACATTTTCGAAGCGGCGATGTGTCATGTAGTTGCTCGCTGCAGCGAGCAAGGCAATGCCCCTATCCATTACCCGAGCTAAGGACGAGAACTTATTCTCGGTCTGCATGCGGTTAGCAATGGGGATAATAGAAGTCAAGGAGCCCAAAACTGCTTTATGAATTACAGAAAGGGCAGTTTCATAGCGGCAACGTTCGTCGGACAGATGGATGCCAGCATCCATCTCCTTACACACCGTAGCGGGAATACCTTTGACGCCGGAAATCTGTTCCGTCAATTTATTAATGACCTCAACTGGTTTGAACGTTGTAAAGTGGCCATTGACGGTATTCCTCATCATGGTTGTGGTACTCACCTTCTTTGCCTTTTTCTTGCCAATCTTCTTGCCAACCTTAGTGCCTATTTTGGCGTACACTCCCGCGCGTTCCGTATCGGAATCTGATTCCGTGGAAGAGGAGTCGTTTGACGAGTACGAGGACGAGTCTTTCTTTTTCTTTTTCTTTTTCTTTGACTTCTTAGGGCGTTTAGCGTTTGAGGCTTTGGTGAACTCGTCACCTGAGCTGCTCACAGTGCGGCGTTTCTTGCCGCGCGCTTTCGGTTTCGGAACCTTGGGGGCCGACACCGTGTCCCCCTCGTCATCCGAAAAGTCCTCCCAATCCTCATCAGGGATTTGGGGAGGGCCCGCAAAGGAAAGAGCCTGGAATTGGCGCATCTTGTCCTCCATCATGGCTGCCATCTTAGCCTCCCAATCACTTGGTTGAGGTGGCTGGTCACTGTCCCGGTCGGAAACCTGTGCCCCGGGCTGTGGAGACGGCGGAGCCGTAGGCGCTGGTGACGAATGGTAATCCGTAGGGGCAGTGCCCTCTGCCGCCGCAGGCTGCTTATTCCGCCGAGTGGCCATCGGTTCCTGTAACGACAAAAGTGTTACTTAACCGGAATCATCTCAACCACACAAAGTGTAACCAGTAAACTGGGTTGAGGTATATGGTACAGAATAGCGTGTATTACAACGTTTCAGTACAGGCATGAAGCTAAGTTTTGCCGTAGGGTTATGGTAACGAAACCAACCAAACGGGGGGTATCGATCAAAAGATCGCCCATTCTCTCTGTTCCGTACACTTCTCCCACCCGCGGCTATGACGCCAGCAAGTTGGAGAAAATATTACGAAACTTGGAGGTTCGCCTTAAAACCAGTCTGGGGTGTTTATAAAAAACACCCAGAAGCATCCCCAACAACATCCTCTATTCAGGATCCGGGAGAATTTTCTTAGGAAATGAGCAACTCGGGTTACCATTTCTCCCTGTCTCAAAAACAGGTGTCGATAGAACAAAGGACTATCGGTTTCGTAAGTGCCAGCAGCACGCAGTGTTCTATCCTCAAGTAAAAAACACGTACAAAGTCCAAATTGGACCTGAGAAAGTTCTGAACTTTCATAATGTGATGCTCTAACGCATCATACACAGTTTATACTAAATTTCCATTACTTACTTTGTGATTAAGTAGAGTTAGTAGATAAATCCTGTTAGAGCAACTCACAAACGTCCTCCCGTTGTGAGTCACTTATGCTAATTGCTGGACCCGGATGTGCTTCCTTCTCCCTAGCCTGCGGCTAGCCAGAGGCGGTATACCGAGGTAAAATATATATATATATATAGGATGTATAATCTGTTATGTGGATATAAATAGGCGGAGTGAAGCCTTTATTATTATTATTATGAGCATTTAGTATTAAGTATATTCGCCAGTTATTATGACCAATCGCTGGCCAGCCTGCGTTTTCTCCGCATTGCCAACAGCAGCGCCACCAACGGCCAGTTTCGGCGGCGAGTGCGGCAATCTATTCATCTTCTACCTGATTTTCAAACTTGTTCAAGTTGTCCATGATTAAAGCTGCGTATAAAAGCATCAAGTTTTCAAACCAAAGCAATTATTTACTAGATTTGATCCTACATATATAACTTCCATATTGATGCACTAACTAAGCATTTGTTGCCACATAGAAGGGAATGTTAAGTCAATTTAATAGAATCTCCTACCGCTAAAGCCTCTAGTGTCAGAGTTTTAGCATGCTTGCCAAAATTAATTTGACATGCTTACACTTCAAATATCTCCAAAGTTAGCCACTTAAAATTAAAACTGCTTCAAACTAAAGTAAGGTAGATTATAACCATCAACATAATATATTTATCTCAGCAAATGACAGAAACTCAAAACCATCGGACCATGCAACTTTAATCAAGGAATGCAACACAATCCAATTGTTTAAATTGGTTCAAAATTGTCGCTGGATTGTTACGAGGACGGTGCCTTGTATTCCAGTCGCTGGGGCCGTCCCTGTTGTCCCTGATGCTGGCGGTCCTGGCCTTCAAGCCGGGGTCGCCACCCCTTTATTCTCCGTGTAAAAGACATTGGCAGAAGCCGGTGCCATGGTGACACAGCGTACTACTTCGCCTCAGGCGGCTTGGTTCCTACGCTCACAAAAGCCTTGTCACACATCGCTGACAATCTCACAATGCGCATGCGCAAATTAAACCCCACAAACCAAGTCAATCGGAAACAATAACCGTATCAGCATCTGTCACTGAATAGAATCTACCTCGAGATGATCATGGGCGGGTCCTGGGTTGGCAATAATGGGAAATGCACAGCTGTGTTTGTTTGGTTAAGGTGTTTGTTATGTATGTTTGTTTATTCATTGGAAGAGTCTATAAGGTAGCTTGTGGTAATGGGTATCACATGACATTGCCACACACACACACACATATATAACATAGGGCATAGATCAAAGATCAAAGCGAGAGCATCCCTTCATCATATACCTAACAATGACATTCTTTTTCTTCTTCTTCTTCTTCTTCTTCTTCTTTTTCTTCTTCTTTCTCCCATGTATTTTCTTCTTTTATTATTACAACAGTCGAACCCGAGGTAATTGCATGTAGTATTATAAGGACATAATCATTCCTCAGAATTGCTACAGGGTTGGTTCGTTGGTTGTTGGAGTATTACGTCCTGGCAACATCTAAGGTCATATCAGGACGGGTACCGACTTCTGACAGTGTGCACTCAAAGCGACTTTATGGTGCTGCCCCATTGGGAAATCAGACCACCGGTACCATGAATCAATATCCCACTCAGTCACATTATCCTGACGCTCAGCTAAACCAGTTCTTGCCCTATCGTATTAATGCCGAGCATCAGGCTAGGAAGCAACAAGCACCAATGTTGTAAGTCATTGGTTTGACCCCGTCCTGATATGACCTTAGATGTTGCTAGGACGTAAAACAACAACAAACAAACAACAACAAACAAACAACCTTCCGCAATGGAAGCGTGCGATCTACCGATTCGGCTACCGCGTCCGGTCCGAATTAATACATAAATACAACTATTGCAGACAATGCTTAAACCGGAAGTCGGCCACTAGAGTCGAACCCAGTCGGCCACTAGAGTCGAACCCAGTCGGCCACACCACACACACTTCAGATTGAGTCCGACATATTAGGTTCTGCCTCCCTCTGATACCGTGCCATCAGCACTATCACGACTCAATCATGATACTGCCACTGAGGCAACCAGTCTTTGTGATGCTAGCCTAATAATGCCGGAGCCCCAGAATGGGCAGTTACACGTTCAATTCTGTAATTATCTGGTGTGACTCGGCCGAGGTTTGATCCCACGACTTGGCACGCGGCCCACTCGGCCATCCTGTCAGGTGTACTGAATCCTGAACACGATATCACGTCAGGCAAAGTATCGTCTCCTCGCAACGCGCAGTATAGGAATGCATAGAAATATGAAGTGTGTTATTTCAATATAGATGGTAATCTTGACAGAGATACCATTTTTCATTTCATCCGTCTTTAATCTCTGTAAACCACTCCAATATCGCTCACTCCCAGGGATCAGTCAAATCACTGCTGCTCAGCACCATGAACAATGCTGCTTTTTTCCGGGTATTTAAAAAAAAGAAGAGGATGTTTGGTTGACTGTTGGAGTTTTGCGTGCTGGAAACATCTATGGTCATATCAGGATGGGAAGCGACTTACGATAGTGCACACTCATCATGACTTCATAGTGCTGCCCCACTTGGAATTCAAACCACTGGCAGCCTGACCACCCAATATCCAACTCAGTCACACTGAGCTAAACCAGTCCTTGCCCTATCCGATTAATGCCGAGCGCCAGGCTAGGAAGCGACGAGTATATATTTTATAAGTCATTGGCTTGACTCGACTGGGACCCTAACCCCCGATCTCCCGCATGTGAGGCTTGCATTATACCGATTCGGCCACCGCGTCCCGTGGGTATCGGGAGGAAGTATTAGTTTTTATTTTAGTTTTCCTCTGGGACATGGCGTTGTTTGAGACTAGAAAGGAGAGGGGGGCGTGGTCTGCTTATGACAAAGCGGAAATAGATCGCTTTTACGTGGAGGACACATCCGTCAAACATTGACAATATCCTGCTTCTAGTAGATGTGAGCTGACATCAATCCACGCGTGATATATTATTATGTGCGCCCCACATGGAGACAAGATATTAAACTCAGGCAATTCTGTCCACGTGTATGTATTTGTTTGTACTAAATATGCTTGAACGGCAAGAGAAATTACTATAGCGCTAAATTTAGTTAGGGTGTTTTTGCTTGTGTTGCCTTGACTTGAAAAGAAAAGAAGAAGACTAAACTACACCTTCAAATATGTATTAAGATAAGAAGCTTAACTTGTGTATATTTGCCTTTGCTAGATACACCAAAACTCACATAACATTTGTGGTTAAATAGTGAATTTAATTCGTGTATACTTGTCTGTATTAGATATGCCTTAAAATCAATACTAAAGCTGACCAAAATAGGAATTTTAGCTTAGGTGTATTTTCCGTTGATTGATACAACTGAAAAGCAGCCGTAAGATTGAATGAAGTATGGAATTTAGCTTGTGCACATTTACCTATATTAGATATGCCTGAACAGCAATACTAACGATTACTAAAAAAAACAAGAAAAAAAGAATTTAGCTCGAGTCTAGGTGCCTGTATTACACATGCTTGAAAAGTAATAGCAACAATTAAAATCAGTGGGAATTTATCTCGTGCACATTTCCCAGGTTAAGATAAGCCTGAAAAAGAAGTGAAACAAATTAATGTTTGTTTAATTAGGGAATGTAACTCGTGTCTAATTGCATGTGCGAGTTATGCGTGATGAGCAAGAAATTCAGGAAAAATGCACCAAATTTGATATCCTCAGGGGCATATGTCAGTATAACAACCTCGGTCAAAGACTTCCAGAGATTAGTTGGTTCTTGGATTTTTACGTCCTGGCAACATATAATGCCATATCAGGATGGGTACTGACTTGTGACAGTGGCACACTCATAGTGGTTTTATAGTGCTGCCCCACTGGGAAATCAGGCTACCAGCACCATGACCCCGATATCCCACTCTATCACATTATCCTCACACTGAGCTAACCAGTCATTCCCCTATCCTATTAATGCCGAGTGGCGAGCTAGGATGCGACAAGAATCAATTTTGTAAGTCATTGTTTTTACTTGTCCGGCAATTGAACTCCCAAGCTTCCGCACGGGAGGCCTGCGCTCTACCGATTCGGCCATCGCACCCGGTCCAGACACGCATGAACGTAAAATGTGACATAGTTCCATAAACAGCCAATATACACCACACATTGATTAGATGCATAATCGAACCTCATCGCCCATGACTAACTAATTTGCTTATTATTTATGCCCACTTTCGATGTTCTATATGCTAATGGTATTGAACGGGATGTTAATAGCCCGCATCAATCATACTATTGTATACTACTCACAGAGGCATGTATAATGAACCGACCAACACTCCACCAACATAATTATACGATCATCACTGGCATGGGCAGGGAGGAACGCGGCAGCAGGAGTGAGAATAACATAACTTTATTCTCAAGACAGTCGCCGGTGACGGCGCATTCGGTTTAGGTTGTACACGGTTGAGGTTACCCGCAGGCGAAGTCTGACATAACCGTGCAGTTATGCAATAAGGATAAATTGATCATCAACATATGTACAGTGTTCTTCATGAATGGGCAAGTTAATACAGTAGTGACATAAATCAAACAGTGGTTTGTGATGATTACTTTTCACTCAATTAGGGTGAGTAGTGTCATCAATCAAGGTATGAGTAGTGATGGACTAGTTATATGATTGGATCACCTTATCTAACATAGTCATGAATCTTAAATGAAGATATACACATCTAATCATATTTTTTACTTACAAGATTTTTTAATGTTAAATGTTTTTTGGTTTTATTTTTGTTTCATTGTTTATTTTAATCGAGACAAGTGTAGGTAGTGGGCGGGTGGGTTTTTAGAAGAGATGTGCAGCTGACGAGTGTCAGTGGAAGAGTGGAGAGGTCGGGGGAAGCAGAGGCTTGCAGAAGAGAGTGGGAGAGGGGGCCTCTGATTGGCTGTTAGGGAGTGAGCCTCATGGGAGGAGGTGTGTGATTGACAGGTAGGCATGCTTGCTGCCAGGCTGCCTCCCCACCCCCAGTAATGACACCAAATGACAACATACATAGCTGAATATACAGAACAAAAATGGCGAGCGTTAATTTTCTAGTTTGTTGCACCGTTGTCAAGCATGGAGAAAGTAGGTCACCTTGAGTACAATATCCACTTGTTTTCTTTGTACTCATCCTCCTCTATGACATACAACAGGATGTGGTGGCCGACTCGGTAGAGCGCTGGCTTCCTATGCGGAAGGTCGCAGATTAGATTAGTTGGTTGTTAGAGTTTTACATCCCAGGAACATCAACGATCATATCAGGATGGGTACCGACTTGTAACAGTCGACACTCAGGGCGACTTTATAGTGCTGTCCCACTGGGAGACCTGGCCACCAGCTATCATGACTTGATATCCCACTCTGTTACATTATCCTGACACCGAACCAACCAGTCCTTGCACTATTCTAATAATGTGGAGTGCCTGTCTAGGACAAGTATCAATTTGTTAAGTTGTTGGTTCGAATTGACCAGGAATTGAACTCCCAACCTTCCGCACGGGAGACATACGCTCTACCGATTCAACACCTGCTGGTTGGCATTATTAGGATGTGCCAAGAACTGGGTTGGTCAGTCTCACGAATATGTGACTGAGTGGAATATCAGGTCATGGTGCTAGCGGCCTGGTCTCCAATTAGGGCAGCAGTACCAAAGTTGCCATGAGTCCTGATATGACCTAGCATGTTGCTAGGACATAAAACAACAAGAAACAACATAACAAAACAATCTACGCCATACGTGCTAATTAAATGTATATATATTAAACCAGTCACCATGCCACCTCTCATTTCACGTTTTATTCTAGTGCCGCCACTTATTTGTCCAGTCTCCTAGATGGCGCCACTATGGCAATATAGAGGTATGTTATGTGTTTCCGTAGTTACAGCCTTATCAGAACAATGTGCGGTTAAAGTATGATATATTTATTACCTTTAATGGCTGACGCTATTTTTTTAATTCTATTTTTAATCCACAAGTTTCATTACTAACACACGGTTTTTAAATGTTGACGGTGTTTCCTTTTTGGGGGTTAGGTGTAAAGACACACATATATTGCTGCATAAAGTCATGCAGTGTGGTGCTGCATATATCCATTAATGCAGGCAGCGCCTTGGATTCGCTAACAGTGGCACCGGGCGCGATGGCCGAATCGGTAGAGCGCGGGCTTCGCGTGCGGGAGACCAGGAGTTCGGTTCCAGGTCGAGTCAAACCAATGACTTATGCAATTTACACGTTTCGCTTCCTAGTCTGATGCTCGGCATTACTAGAATAGGACAAGGACCGGTTGATTCAGTGTCAGGATAATGTGACTGAGTGGGATATCAGCTCATGGTGCAGTACTATAACGTCGCCATGAGTGCGCAATGTTACAAGTCGGTATGGGTCCTGACATGACCTTAGATGTTGCCAGCATGTAAAACTACAACAACCAACCAAGCCAAGAGTGGAATCCGCCAGTGTACATCCTACGTTTTCATATACTACTACACACGCCACACCAGCTCTATCTATGTTTGCTTGATGACCCCAAACAAACAGTGCTGTCCAGTATAATTTATTCTCCCCATACACCATTTTGTCTTCGTCATCCCGCCTCTCTTTTGATTGGATCTGGAGAAGTGAGGATGAAGAAAGGATCATTTTTCTTTCGTCTTAGATAAGAAGTACACACCTATATAATCTCTTTTATTGGGATTGTCTAGCTTTTGTGAACTATCGTTTGTTTGTTGTTGTTTTATGTCCTAGCAACATACAAAATCATATCAGAACGAGCACCGACTTTGGACAATGCGCACGCATGGTGACTTTATAGTGCTACCCAAATGGGAGACAATATATATATATATATATTCCGCTTAATATATATATATATTACCACGACAGCAATGCGCCACGGAGAAATATATATATAAAGCATATGTTCCGCTTGCAGTTATACTCGTATAATGCGTTATACATCACATATCTATTACATATCTAACTTAATATAAATTAGGTAACTATCTATTATTCCAAATGCTTTCTGCGTGATGGATAGGTAAATATATGGAAGAAGTATTACAGAGATATGCATTACATATATATGATAGTGTACATTAGATATACAAATATATATGCATCGCACATAAACGTAGGTGATCTCCGGGAATAAGTCCCCCGCCCATTCCTCCTGTGTGGAGGGGGCGGGCCACTCCACACATGCGCAGTAAGGATTAACAATACTACATTGTTTCCCTATTATACGAGTGTCATGGGGGTGATGAAAATGGGAAATATTGCGCCTAGAGCGGGACTCGAACCCACATCTCTTTGCATTCCGGGCCAGTGTGCTAACCATTACACCACCTAGGCTCCCTGATATCAACACACTCCCCACGCCTACCTGTCTATGTGGTTACTTGCCTGAGAGGTCAGTGCAGACCACTACACTCGTCCCCCTGGAATTGTAAGTCTTGTAATGCTTACAATTACATACATACAGGCAATGCACTAACACATACATACACAGGGTAGGTTCAACAACCATACAGCGCAAAGCTTGTACAGGATCCTGATCACGGCAACCAGTGTCATGGGGGTGATGAAAATGGGAAATATTGCGCCTAGAGCGGGACTCGAACCCACATCTCTTTGCATTCCGGGCCAGTGTGCTAACCATTACACCACCTAGGCTCCCTGATATCAAGACACTCCCCATGCCTACCTGTCTATGTGGTTACTTGCCTGAGAGGTCAGTGCAGACCACTACACAAGTATAATAACCCTGAATGCTATACTCGCTCCTAACACCCACCCACCAGTCATCGGGTGGTTGAGCCTCAGACTACTCATCTACTGCTCAGGCCTACTCGCCTCAGCTCAGCTCCGACGGTGTTGCCACCGCTCGCCTGCTCAGTATCCTACTCCCTTACCGCCGACAAATAATTCACTGATCATCACTTATAATACGATTAATACATGTGGTCACTGTGTCCATAACATAGGTGAACGACCTAGCCACTGTCTACCTTGCAGAAGAACACGTGATTACCGCAAACCCACCGCCGTCCTGATATGACCTTAGATGTTGCTAGGACGTAAAACAACAAAACAAAACCCCACCACTACCCCCACACCGGAGATAGAGTTTCATAGGGGGTAGTTTCCAAGCAACGCGAATATCTCCCCTCAAGCGGAACTCGAACTAGCATTTATGCCATTCCGGGGCTATTATCCGAACCATTAGACTACTTCCTAATACCAACCCAACTATCCATGCCTACCTGTGAGTATGGGTGTGTGTGTTGGTGGGGGGGGGGGGGTTACTTGGGGGGTGAGTGCAATTCTATTTAAAAGTGTAGTAGTCTGCATTGACTTTTAAAGTAATGCGACACATAGACAAGTGGATGTGGATAGGATGACGACATTCCGCAGCCTAGGTGATGTAAAGGTCGGAATGCAAGAGGTTTGCGTTGGAATTATGCTAGAGGCAGACTATTCCTCCTCATCATCATCACCCCGACCCCTGCGCCCCAACACACACGACAATAGATTCTATGGGGTGTGGTTCCCCATTATTATCACTTCTCCACCCCCACCCCCACATGCACACGACAATAGATTCCAAGGGCTTTGGTTCGATTCCTGCTATAGGCAAACTATTCTCCATTAGCATCACCCCCTCCCACACACACACACGCATGACAATAGAGTCTATGTATATCCCTCCTAGACAAAATCTAATCATGTTTAGTGGCTTGGTTGTGTGGTCTCTGGCCATCACGCTGAGATGCTGAAGGGATTGCGGTCAGTCTTGGAAGACTGACGTGTGCTCGGTTATTACATATATATACACATATATATACACATATATATATATATATATATATATACAGTAAAACCTCTCTAAATCGACCGAACTTGGAACCGACTTTATGTTTAAGTGGTCAATTTAAGGAGGGTCGGTTTAGGGAGTTAGAATATTGTTACAATGGTATTGTTGGGACCCAAATAAAGCGATCGATATAGGGGAGTGGTCGATCTGTGGAGGTCGTCGGTTAGGAAGGTTTTACTATATATATATGTATGGGTATATATGTATATATATATATATATATACATATACACATCTGTGTGTGTGGTACGCGCAATATCGGATGGCGGAAGCCATGTGTGAGGTCAGAATTACAATCCCAATACCATTTCCGGTGGCATTATGGAAGGGCAGCGGCTGGGAGAGGCGAAGGATTTGTGTTGTCATGTAGACGCCACGTGTATAGAAGCGGCGGCATCTCTCACACGGCTGGTGCCAGCGGCGTATGATTGACTGTGCGTCCAGTGTCCCCCGAGAAGGCCGCCCCGTGTGGATGAGCAGATATTCAACGGATATGGAATAATGATCCATTCACCTATTTGATTATCCATCGATATATATATATATGTGTAATATATACCTATATTATTATTAATCTTAAGCACGAATCCTAAACCTTGCTGAGAACATCATACATTATATATATATACATATACATAATGTATATATGTATAGTATAGTTATACAAATCTTACCTGGGTAGAAATGATGGATAACTGTTGTTTTCCCTAGGTACAAGCCTCAGGCTACTCGTAGCTGAGGGAGAAGGAAGCACATCCGGGTCCAGCAATTAGCATAATCAACTCATGACGGGAGGACGTTCGTTGAGTTGCTCTGGCATTTTTTTTATCTACGATGACAAAATAACTGTAAGTAGTTGTTTTAAATAGGTTCAATTGGGTTATGATACCTTATAGCATCTTTTGAGGTTTTTAGAACTCTGACATGTTAATTGTTCCTTTTATGGGTGTTTTTACTGTGTTGAAAACATCGATAGAACAAAGTGACATTTTTTCCTTTGTTCTACAAGCCGCCTGTTGCTGAACGGAGAGCGATGTGGTTGGAGCCACATCTCGTTGGGATTTATCCTCGGTTTCTTTTATGGATTCTTGTTGGGATTTAATCCTGGGTCTCTTTTATGGATTCCCCACACTTTTTTAGGCATACCTTTCGTAGCATTTTCTCCAACTTGCTGGCGTAGTAGCCACAGGAGGGAGAAGTATATGGAACAGAGAGTATGGGAGGGACCAATACACTGGTCCCTACCCCTTGTTTGGTTTTGGTTTCGATACCAATAACCTACGACATTACACATTAGCTTGCTCATGCCTGTGTAGAAACGGTGTAAACACGTTTTCTAACACCACTAGATGCACAAATTATGGTTGTCCTTAACCTGTTTTGACATTTGGTCTATTTATTCGTTTATAGTAACGTTCTTTCGATTGTTATAGAATCCCGATGGCTCTGAAGCAGAGTAAGCCTGGAGCTGCAGCTCGGCCTACCGATGAATACGACTCATCGCCCGTGGTAACCGTGCCCCCTTCACCGGAGCACGCACTCTCTGACGAGGTCAGTGGGACAGACCTGCCACCACAAGACCCGGCAGCCACCCCGGCTGATTAAGAAGTGAGGCTAACGCGGCTGTTGGAGACAAAGCTTGAGGAGTTTCGCCTCTCCAGACCCCGAATGAGGAAAAGGCCGCTCGCTACGGCAGACGATTCTGACTGGGAAGATGTTTCGGATGAGGAATTCCCGAACATGGATTCTTCGCCAGAACCCGTTAAGAAAAAGAAGAAGGCCAATAAGGTGGTTGGGCTCATCAGGAGATGAGTTCACTCAAGCAAGGAAGAAGGTGGTCAAAAGACATATATATATGGATATATGCATATATATACAGGTATATATACATATATATGTATATATATATGTTGTGGGGTCATGAAAATGGCAAATTATGCATCTGGAGGATGGGAATTATTGGGCATACAGTGGGACTCAAACCCACGCCTGTGGAGTTCCAGGCTTGCAATCATTTTACACCACCTAGGCTCCGTGATGTCATCACTCTATCTATGCCTACCTGTATCTGTGGGTCCTTGCCTGAGAGGTCAGGATAAATGTAAAAGCCCCCCCCCCCCCAGCTGGTAACCGGCGGCTCTGGGTCACAATCCTCGCCGGTGATATTGCATGGGTCGTTGAGCACACCAACGCAACCCCCCACCCCCCCGCCCACCCCGGCAAGATCACAATTGCACACGGAGCATTCGGAACTCTATTAATGGGGTGTATATCCCATCATTCCTTGCATGACGGACGCTTGTGGGCCTTTCTGTTGAACTTGAAGCAGATATAGTTGAATCTGCACTCCTCACTGCGAGAGCATTCTTGTTCGCTGTTCCACGCATAACAGGGCCTCTTAAAATGGTTGCCCGGCTTCTTGGTGGCGTGGCTAGCTCTACTATACTTTTTCCCCTTGACATTGATGAATAAAACAGGACACGGGAGCCCTTGTTTGCATTGGAAAAGCTGCAAAGCCTATCTTCTCTGCTAGGGTTCTGATGGACAGGTCGTAATCCATATGCGCCGACTCAAGGTATCCATTAGTGTGCCCTGTGCGCCAGAAAAATAATGTGTTCGAACAGAGCTCTGAAATTTCTAACACCTAGTTCTTCATTTCACCAACTCTGTGACACCTATCCAACCAGTCCTTGCCATATCCTACTATTGTCGAGCGCCAGGCTAGGAAGCAACGAGTATCAATTTCATAAGTGATTGGCTTGACTCGACCAGGAACCAAACTCCCGACCTTCCGCATGCGAGGGCCGTGCACTACCAATTCGGCCATTGCGCCCGGTAGGAGATGAGGTAAAATTATTAGTGAAAGGCATTTCTCTCATGGTCAGAAATGATAGATTGCCATTCTGGGGTTAGTGAGCTAACGATTTACACTACCTAGACACCCTGATGCAATCACCCTATCCACAAATACCTGTCTATGTGGCTTCTTACCTGAGATGTGAGTGCAGACTACTACAGCTCCTACACCATTTCATATGCGGCGCCCTTTATGTGTTGTCCCTCACACCACCATCTTAATTCATCTACTACATAAACTCACTAGCCCCAGAATGGCAATCTCTTATTATCTCTTATTTCTGACCATGAGAGAAATGCTTTTCACTAATAATTTGACCTCATCTCCTCCCGGGCGCAATGGCCAAATTGGTAGTGCACGGGCCTCGCGTGTTCAGTTCCATTGTTTGTTTAACGAACCACCATCACACAAAGGAGACATCGGCTATTGGTGGTTATACTGAATCACAGTTGACATTATGTGGTACAGTTGTGAACGTCACGCCCGTGTGCTGTGTTTATTACTAGTAAATACTACTATTATTTGTTTTGTGTTTAGTAGTAAATGCTATTATTAGTTTTTTTGTGTGTGTTTTTCTTTTTGGTACATTATTTGTTTAAGCATTATTTGTTTAAGGAGCGGAAATTTCAGTCGCTGACGACTGGTCTTCCTCATTCCACTGCTCCTTGCCCTATCTTAATAATGCTGAGCGCCTGGCTAGGAAGTGACAAGTATCCATTTTTAAGTCATTCGTTTGACTCAACCAGGATTCGAAGCCACAATCCCATGATATACCAACACAGGAGACGGACGCTCTAATTCATTCGGCCATCCCGTCTGTTGTATGTGTTGTATGGATGGGGAGGTGTATTTGGGGGGGGGGGGGGGCAATATGGGGCAATAATATGTAGGGTGGTTACATACAAGGTGCTGGCATACAATATTGTGGTAAATGGGCGGTGAGATACAAAACAGTTCCTTCCATATGGGGAAGTGACTAATGAGGCAGGGGCATATAGGATCTAGAGCACAGAGATATTGCGCACTCGGATACGTGATACATCCATATGGGGCATGTCAGATGGGACAGTGGCATGTGGGGCAGTGCCCTAGGGGGCACTTGCATTTGGGTAGTATAATGCAAGACATTGTCATACGGGACAGTGGCATATGGGGCAGTTGGGGTGGTGGCATATGGGGCAGTGGCATAAGGGTTATGGCATCTTGGGTCATGTCAAACGAAGCAATGGCATATGGGCCAAATGGCGAATGGGGCGGTGGCATACAGGATGATGGCACATGGAGTGGTGCCATAATGGGCAGTGCCATATGGGGCAGTGGTTTGTTGTTTTTCTTTGTTGTTGTTTTACGTCCTGGCAACATCTAAGGTAATATCAGGATGGGTACCGACTTGTGACAGTGCGCACTCATGGTGACTTTATAGTGCTGTCCCACTGGAAGACCAGGCTGCCAGCACCATGACCTGGTATCCCACTCAGTCAGATTATCCTGACACTGAGCAGACCAGTTCTTGCTCTATCCTAATAATGCCGAGCACCTGGCTAGGAAGCGATAAGTATCAATTTTGAAGTCATTGGTTTGACTTGACCAGGGTTCCAACCCACGATCCCACGATCTACCAACACGGGAGACGGACGCTCTAACTCATTCGGCCACCCGGTCTGGTTGAAAGTGGCACATGGAGCAATGCTTATGGGGCAGTAGCCTATAACACACTGCCACATACATTGCGGCCAGAGAGGGAGCCGCCCGACATGCAGAACGGTGTGCAAGGTGGCAGCTTCGGCTGCGGCTAATGGTCACAGCATTAATACAACCCACTACCGGAAGTGGCCGGCCGGAAGTGCACATAAAGGAGGAGCGGCTCCAGAGTCAGATAGGCCATTATCAGCGCGTCCCACCGCGGGGCGCCATGAATACGAATCTTGGTGACTCGGCAAAGACTCTATGCGCCTGCTTGGGTCTAAGTGGGTATCTCACAAGTAGCCTGGGGCGATTGGCATAATGCTACTATTATCTAAGGACCTTTTTATGGGATTCCTATTAAGAGAATTCACCCGGTTGAATTGATGGGGATGTATACTACTACTGGAATTATCTAATGTCTGATAAGATAACTCCACCACTAGATGAGTGCATTGAAGGAATATAGATATTGGGTTGTCAAAGGCGTTTCTCAATTGGTTAAACAAAAATGGATGGGTTTTTTCCTCAGTTAGAATTATGTTTGATAGAGGATGGGAAACAATAGAGAATATATAATATTCAACATCTGTATGTACTTTAATTAAGCATCCAAATAAGTTGGAAACAGACCATTGTTCATGGACAACAGCTCATATATATATATATACATTTTCAGCGGTACAGTGAGTGGTGGTTACAGTGTGCAGGGGTGGTGTTAAAAGGTGGTCGCCAGATCTTTATAAATGGAAGTGAGCTATAATGAAATGCAAGTTAAATATAAAGTACCAGAGTATAGGAAATGGTGTGGTGTAGCTGAGTCCCATAGTTGCCTGTCGATAATAGTGAAGTGGCTACAGTGGGTATAGCAGAGAATAGAGGATGGACACAAAAATACCTTGTCACATGAAAGGCCCAGTGGTTACTGCCAGGCTTTTAATCTCTCCAACACTCCTACGGGCATGTCATTGAAGGTACATGGTGTTATTGAAGGTACATGCTATTATTGAAGGTATATGATATCATTGATCCATGGCGGCCATCTTGAGATTCCAGTACAGTAGACATGGGTGCAGCTCAGGTGCACCCCACATCCCAGCCACCACCAGGTCATGGCAACTTGACCAGAAACCACTATCATATCCGATGCACTCCATACAAATTCAATCCGGATCCAATACACATTCACAGTGTGTAACAGTGCATCATTTATCCAGTCATGTAGTATTACCTGTGTGTAACAGTGAATCATGTTACCAGTCATGTAGTATTACCTGTGTGTAACAGTGCATCATTTATCCAGTAATGTTGTATTACCTGTGTGTAACAGTGCATCATTTATCCAGTCATCTAGCATTCCTGTGTGTCACAGTGCATCATTTATCCAGTCATGTAGCATGACCTGTGTGTAACAGTACATCATTTATCCAGTCATGTATAATTACATGTGCGTAACAGTGAATCATTTATCCAGTCATGTACCTATGTGTAACAATGCATCATGTATCCAGACTTGCAGTTTTACGTGATACGTACCATGCACAGACATCATAACACAGCCCTGTTCTCATGGGGCATGCACAGAGATGGTGGGTATTGTCAGCCTGCCCTGCTGTACCCTGGACACCAATAGCGTGAAATACAGGTCACGTGATATTAAACACGTGTTGTCCAGAACTGGGTTCCATACCCCCCAAGGCAGATTCGCTGTTGATCTGCCTTGATATATATATAACCAAAAGCTTTATTGGCATTTAGTGAGCACAATCCATATTTGGGTGAAAACCCTTAATGCTGCAGTCACACTACGATGCTTCTCACCAGCGTGCCGCCAACGCGCAAAATAAGTTGTATGTGTCGAGACATGTCCAACTTTTCGCCGTTTTGGGAAAAAGTCCGATATCAGCGCAACGTGTTGGTAGTGTGCGGCCGACGTTATGGTAACCTATATCGATGCGTGAAAAAAAAAAAAAAAGTTTTGGTATGCCATCCTTATATGACCTTAGATGAAGCTAGGACCTAAAACAACAAAGCAACCGTTTGGCACAACATGTGCGAACGACCCTCCCACATGCGCGGGGTCTCACTAGCGTTCGCATAATGTTATTCCAGCGCATCCAACAGATTTCGACGTGCGCCTTATGGCCCTGTCACATTACAACGTTTCGGCCCAACGAAGGTCGACGCGTGCTGACGTGTTGCAATTTTGGGCGAAATGTCGGTACATCTCCGTTACATTACCGGTACGTTACCGGGGCGTTTCCGGCGCGTCGGTACATAGCAACATGTGAATGCAGACCTCGGCGGCCGTCGGCGCGTGTCGGTCCGCCGCGAAAGTGTTGTGCTTTCGTCCGCCGCGCGTCGGCTGCGCGCTAATACCATGCTACTAACCCGTCCAGTTTTCTCCCAAAACACCGAAAAGTTGGACGTCTCTTGACGGGTTGCAAATATTGTGTGCGTTGCCAGCACGCCGGCAGAAACGTTGTAATGTGACAGGGGTATAACGTCCCCGTAACGGTCGCTGCCACACGTTGGCGCGCGCCGATGATGCTCGCCGCTGTCGATGTCCATGAACGTGTACCGACGTGTACCAATGCGCACAGTACACACTCGTAACGCTTCTCAACGTCACCCGATGTTTCACCAAAAACACACGTCGATGCGCGTTGGAGAGAAGCGTCGAAGTGTGACTGCAGCATTAGTTGCTATCTGGCAGTGTGGGAAATCAAATAGCAACTAAAGAAACCTTCAAATGAATGTCCATATATAAGGCCTCACGGAGGATAAGAAGTAAAATATTATTATATCATATCGAAATGCGCCATGTTGGGACAATGTAATGGATTTTACCACTCAGTAACTGTCGATATAGTGCTGCTAACATGGTATCTACAGCTGTATCCATTGCAATGCTCGGCCCCCTTACCCAGCTTGATCAAATTCTCAGCAGCAGGAAAGCATAATATCGAGTGTAGTGTTACTATTATTGTTTATCTATTAAAATATTTTGAAATTCCAGATAGGACGCCCGTCCTGATATGACCTTAGATGTTGCTAGGACATAAAACAACAACAAAGAAACAAACAAACCAGATAATACCCGTCTAAGTGGGCATTGTTTGAAAAGTAAATTATTTAGTAAAGGCTGGCCACAGTGTGTTTCAGTTATGTGCATTAAAGTTACTTATGGTTCAGTCTATACGCACTGGAAAGCCGCCTGGATCTCAAAACCAGAAAATGGACCGGCAGTTCAATGCTTATCATGCTGTGCTATCACCTCACAAAAATAGAATCATTTATATAGGGACACAGTACCCATCTAAGTGCTGAATGATTGTATATGTCGTGGGTGTGATGAAAATGGGAAATATTGCACCTAGAGCGGGACTCGAACTCACATCTCTTTGCATTCCAGGACAGTGAGCTAATCATTACAGCACCTAGGCTCCCCGATGTCACCACACTACCTACGCCTACCTGTCTATGCAGCTCCTGTCTGAGAGGTCAGTGCAGACCACTCCACTCGTCCCACTGGAATTGTAAGGCTTGTAATGCTTACAATTTACATACAGGCAGTGCACTTACACATAACAAGGGTAGTTTCAACAACTATACATCGCGTAGCTTGTACAGGATCCTGGTCATGGAACAAGTGTTGTCAGGGGTGATGAAAATGGGAAATATTGCACCAAGAGTGGGACTCGAACCCACATCTCTTTGCATTCCAGGCCAGTGTGTTAACCATTAAACCACCTAGGTTCCCTGATGTCACCATGCTACCCACGCCTACCTGTCTATGCGGCTCCTTGCTGAGAGGTCAGTGCAGATCACTATATATACATCCTACTATACTCACCAATAAACACCTGTTAACATTTCAAATTCCAATCTGGATTTCAGTATTCCAAACACAAATCTTGCATAACTTACCTTTATCATACCCTATGCGACAATCTGATAGTTGGGACCTCTCACCTTGAGAAGAAGAAAGGGAATATTTATAACGCAAGTTCATTTACAAAGCGACAACAGTTGGAGCGTAAATTGGTATTTCAACTGCTATTCACCAATCTCACAATTCCGAGGCACCACTGCTCAGGATACCTAACCTCCTTTTCAAATTACATCGAGGTCAATGCTGACAGATCTGCTATTGCATGAAATGCCTAGTGAACCACTGGAGGTGTAGCGGCACTCATCATATTCACAGTCTTAATCATGTGCAAAATGTTGCCAAACCTTTGTCAAACAGTGCTGAGAGATCTGCTGTTGCATGAAATGCCTAGTGAACCACTGGAGGTGTAGCGGCACTCATCATCACAGTCTTAATCATGTGCAAAGTGTCAAACAGTGCTGAGCGATCTGCAATCACTGAAAATGTTGTCATCTTTATGAGGAACATTCCTTGTCTGTACTGTTGTTCATTAATACCTGAAAAGGGTAATGAAATAACACTTTCACTAGCTTATCCAGTGTTAGTTCTGACACACAACACAACAATAAACAATGAGGTTCGTAAGGATCAGTTGTGCAACTAGCCGCGGTTTAACAACATAAAGATAGTGCCAGTGCGGGATCAGTCAATGGCAATCCACTGCTGCTTCTGATCGAAGTGCAGTGGCATCCGGATAGGATACGCTGAGCATGCTGTGCCGACGGGTGCAATGTCTGGAATGAGGCTGGATTGAAGTGAGGTTGCAATGGAAGGCCGAGGTGAGTGGGGGGGGGGGGGGGAGGAATGGGGGGGAGGAATGGGGGATGGGGGAAAGTGGGGAAAGTCTGGGGTAGAAGTGGGGGGTAGGTATGTGGGGAGGAGTGAGGGAGGAGTGAGGGAGGAGTGGGGAGGTAGGAGGGGAGGAGTGGGGGAGGAGTGGGGGGAGGTAGGAGGGGAGGAGTGGGGGAGGAGTGGGGGAGAAGTGGGGGAGGAATGGGGGGAGCAATGGGGAAGAGGGGGGAAGAAGGGGGGGGGGGAAGATTGGGGAGGGGAGAACGGGGGAGAAGTGCGGGGGGGGGGGATGTCGGGGGAACCCGATTGGGTTCACCTAAATGTGGCACCGAATATGAAATACAACCCTGCGGAGAAGTGAGTTCCTGGAAAGAGAATTCCTGGTATTCATTTCTGTGCTGATACATTAAAAAAACAATGCATCTGCTGTGAGCTGGAAATAAACCCAGCTGTGAAAGCAATGTTCATGGATGTAAAAATAAAACCAGGTCGCCCTCATTGGAGCATGCTCTATCTGAAACTGCAAACATAATGTGATGATTCGGTTTGAATCAGTTTAACCTCATTCACACCTATTGCCGCTGTCCTGTTATGCCCTTAGATGTTGCTAGGATTTAAAACAACAACAACACACAAACACAACACATCTTATACTCATTAGGGGGTGACCGGGCGCAGTGGCCGAATTGCTAGAGCACAGGCCTTGCATGCGGAAGATCGGGAGTTCGGGAGTTCGGTTCCCGGTCGAGTAAAAAACCAATGATTTAAAAATGTATACTTGTCGCTTCCGAGCCTGGTGCTCAGCATTATTAGGATAGGGCAAGAGCTGGTTTGCTCGGTGTCATGATAATGTGACTGAGCAGGATATCGGGTCATGGTGCCAGCGGCCTGATTTCCCAGTGGGGCAGCACTATAAAATCGCCATGAGTGCATACTGTCACAAGTTGGTACCCGTCCTGATATGACCTTAGATGTTGCTAGGACATAAAACAACAACAAACAAACATTAGGGGGGGTGGGAATGGGATGGTGGGTGACATGATGTTTTCATGTCGTTGTTTTACGTCATAGCAACATCTAGGGTCATATTAGGACAGTTGTTTGTTATTTTACGTCCTAGCAACAGAAAAGGTCATATCAGGAAGGGTACCGATTTAGGACAGTGCACACTCATGGCAAATGTATAGGGCTGCACCAGTGGGAGACCAGGCCGCCAGCACCATGACCTGATATCCCACACAATTATATTATCCCGATACTGACCTAACCAGTCCTGTCCTATCCTATTAACCATAATGATATGACCTTAGATGTTGCAGGACGTAAAACTCCAACAACCAGCCAATCCTATTGATAAGTCCTTGGTTTGACTCGGCTAGAATTCGAACTCCTGACCTTCCGCACGGAAAGCCTGCGGTCTAGCGTTTAGGCAACCGTGTCTGATGTGGTGAGATGAGGTTTACATAAGCAAGATTAAAGGAGACTAAGGGATAATATTTCATACTTTAGATTCAAGTGAACTGAGTGGATTGCTTTCT
This sequence comes from Branchipolynoe longqiensis, assembly GCA_030323885.1. Lineage (NCBI taxonomy): Eukaryota > Metazoa > Annelida > Polychaeta > Phyllodocida > Polynoidae > Branchipolynoe > Branchipolynoe longqiensis. The sequence continues at coordinate 35,103,942 of CM059196.1, read as the reverse complement.
TTAATGGGGTATTTCGTCCCAGTAACATGTACCCGTACATATATCAAAGTGTGTCACATCATGCTCATGGTACCCCACTGGGAGACAGGTTCACCGGCACCAAGATCCGATATCTGACTCAGTGACATTATCCTAGTGATAGCAATCATCAGATTAGGTAGGGACGAGTGTCCCTTTTGTAAGTCGACCAGCCACATACGACACAGCTCCCACTCCATCAACACTAGTCAGTGTCAACACTTCCAAGTCCCCCAGCAAAGGTGCCTGGGTTAGTAAGAGAGGGGGACCATTGTTATCAAGGATTTGACAATAGCAACTGGCAACATATTCAATAAATTATGTATTGTCTGTTGTTTTGGGGGAGTTTTCAGTCATGTTGGCCCACTGAAGGCTGTAAATCTGCAGCACTGTATGAGCACCAGTGAAGGCAGTCCCATGCGGCAGCGAGTTGGCTTCCGGTGGGTAGTGGTTGGGGACATCCCGGAAGGCGCGAGGGGATGGAGAGAAAAAGGTCATCCAGGAGCCCAAACCCGGTCGTCAAAGAGGGCTAGGGGATCTTGGTTGCTGCTTTTGTTTTACATACCAGCAAGACCCAAGGCCATTACAAGGATGGGCACCGACTTGTGACAGAGCGCACTCATGTCGACTTTATAGTGCTGCCTCACTTATATATATACATGAAAACGCACAAACACTGGGTAAAGCCTCGAAATGTATAGTATTAATCTAAAAAAACAAAGCATGTTGCTGATGGAGGCGCATGGGAGGCCACCAGGGTTGCCTGTGTGTTATGGGAACATCAGGTTAGTTTGTTGAACATGTACAGTGAATTGTTTATAAGGGAGGGGGGGGGGGCCCTCGATTCTGCACACCCACGATAATCCGCCTAATCCGATGCGATCTTCGCCTCCACTAATCCCATCACCCGCTTACCGTGTTGCCCCGTATGGCGGGCATACTTAGGTTGGTTAATACCGCCAGAAACCACATTTCGCAGACATCTTTTATATCCTGTCTGCCTACTTCTCATTGTTGTCTCCATTTGTTGTCTTCTTTTTTTTGTATTCATAGAAAAACACCTTACTCTTCCTTCTGACTTAAAGGTTGCTATTCTGATTCTTAATTACATCATAGTGTTCCTTGTATAGGGTTGACAATGTGCAATACTGGTTCTCTCTTGTTATTTTTTTTTTTACCAGACGGTAATGAGTTGAGCGTCCGTCTTTCATGTTGGTAGATCGCAGGAATGGAAGCTAGGAGTTTGAACGCTGGTCTAGTTAAACCAATGACTTAAAAATGTATACTTGTCACTTTCTATCCAGATGCTCGGCATTAATACTAGTAGGATATATGGCAAGGACTGGTTGGCTCAGTGTCAGGATAATGTGACTGAGTGGGATATAAGGTCATGTTGCTGGTGGCCTGATTTACCACTATAAAGTCGCCATGAGTGAACACTGTCACAAGATGGTACCCGTCCTGACATGACCTGAGATGTTATTTGAATCCCAGCAGAGTCAAACCAATGACTGATCAAATTGATATGTATAGCTACCAAGCCTGACACTTTGTCCCCCTTTCTCTTCTGCGCGCTCTCCTTCCCTTTCTTCTCCTGCTGGTCCCCTGGTCTCCCTCCCCCTCTCCTACCCCACACTGGTCCCCCACTCTCCTCCGCGCTCTCCTTCCCTCTCTTTCCTCATGCTGGTCCCCTGTTCTCCCTCCCACTCTCCTACCCCACACTGGTCCCCCACTCTCCTCTGCGCTCTCCTTCCCTCTCTTCCCTCATGCTGGCCCCCTGCTCTCCCTCCCCCTCTCCTACCCTGCACTGGTCCCCCGGTCGCCTCTGCGCTCTCCTTCCCTGTCTTCCCTCATATTGGTCCCCTGCTCCACCTCTTCTCTCCTGCCCAACGATGGTATCCCACTTTCCTTCTCTCCCTATATGCTCAACAGGAGTCAGTCATCACATGGATCTAGTCACATAATGACGTCACTGCCGCTTCCATTTAAACACCTCCTCCGCCTACAAGATATTCCATCTGAGGTGAAACCCTATCCAATAAGGCAATATATGCACTACATATTTGTCCCTACATATATAAATACCTATATATAAAGAGATATAAGAAAGTATACGAGTATAATTATCCGGAAACCGATTATCTATGAACCGTGTCCTTACTTCATATCAACTGATTCTACACCAAGTAATAACACTCATCTACTCATCGACTGGTCAGACCTTCTGACCTTGCTTTCTAGATTTGTCTGTGTGGGTCTCTGTGGGTCTCTGTGGTACGTTTGGTTACAAGTATTATTACTCTTTTGTTAGAACACGATGCAACGCCTGTCACCGGTATCGAGTTATAACCGGAAGTCACCTGACCTTATGGTGGAGCAGTGTGGGGTAGGAGAGTGGGGAGGGAGAGCAGGGGACCAGCATGAGGGAAGAAAGGGAAGGAGGGCGCTGAGGAGAGAGCAGGGGACCAGTGTAGTGTGACAGAGGGGGAAGGGAGAGCAGGGGACCAGCGTGAGGGAAGAGAGGGAAGGAGCGCGCTGAGGAGAGAGCGGGGGACCAATGGAGTGTAGAAAAGGGGGAAGGGAGAGCAGGGAGGAAGAGAGGGAAGGTGAGCACTGAGAAAAGAGAGCGGGGGACCAGTGCACGGTAGGAGAGGAGGAGGGAGAGCAAGGGACCAGACATGAATGAAAAGAGGGAGAGAGACTGCGGAGAAGAGAGAGTGGGGACCAGTGCGCCGTAGGAGAGGGGAGGGAGAGCAAGGGAGCAGCGTGAATGAAGAGAGGGAAGGAGAGTGCGGAAGAGAGAGCAGGGGACCAGTGTAGTGTAGGAGAGGGGAAGAGAACAGGGGACAAGGATGGGGGAAGAAAGTGGTGGACCGAGCGGAGAAGGGGCGGGAGGGACCAGTGCAGGGTAGGAGAGAGGAAGAGAACAGGAGACCAGGCTGGAGGGAGAAAGTCGAGGAAATAGTGGAGAAGGAGAGCAGGGGACCAGGGCGGGTGAATAGAGTGATGGAGGAGGGTGAGGTCGACGCTAGATGGCAGTGCGGAAAGGCTATTCGCTGAGAGGAGAAGGGGGCGGAGGAAGAGAGCGGAAATGGAAAAGAGCAGTGGTTGTGGAAGGAAGGGGGAGGGTGGGGGAGCGGGCAGGAGGGAGGGTCAGTGTTAGCAAAGACCCTATAATACTAAGACAGCTCACTCAGCATGTACTGTGTAATCAAAATGATCAAACCCACCACTTGGTGCGCTGGCTGTTCTCTTGGTTAAACAGTTTCTATATCATATGTATAAATGTATATATGAATGTGAAAGATGTGTGATGATGGTGATGATGATGATGATGATGGTGCTGATGATGATGTGTATTTGTTCATAGCAATTTCATATTGATGTGTATTCATACTTACATATCTCATGTATAATATAATTGTATGTGTTTAAATGTGAAACACCAACCAGCAGCCGGGCTGATCAAACCCACTACAAGGGGGGACTGCAAAATGTCATTACCATGGGAGAGATAGGGAGTGAGCGGTCTTAGTATTATAGGGTCTGTGGTGTCAGACAGAAACCACTGGGATGAGGTTGCATAGAAGGAATGGCAATGGGCACAGGCGAGAATAACAGAGAAAGGGAGACGTGAGAGCCGAGGGGAATAGTTCATGGGGTCAATGTGGTTGGTGAAGGGGGCAGAGAGGAGGGGAGGCGGGGCATGAGGGGTAGGTGGGCGAGGGTGGGTGTGTGGACAGAGTATATATGAGTTGCTGAGGGCGGCGTGGTGGGAGGGCGCGAGGTCGGAGTGCAGACGGCAGTAATTGAAGGATGGATTCGGCGAGCGGGCAGGCGGTGGGTCGGAGGGGAGGCGGACGCGGGGCGGGCAGTGGGTGAGGCAATCAGAGACCAGCGATGATCCGATAAATAAGAGGTGGGAGATGGATGTTCATCGTAATCCCGATGTGAGAACCCGCAAAACTGGCACACCCGTCTCGTCTGCAGCCACACCTCCACAGCACAGGCTCATAGAACATCACAGCTCCGCACTGCCAAACAATACGTAATGATAGATAAAACTCCTGCAGCATGGGGCATAGTAAATCACAGCTCCACACTGCCGAACAACATGTAGCACATCATAAATCACAGCGCATAGTACATCACAGCTCCGCACTGCCAAACAATACGTAATGATAGATAAAACTCCCGCAGCATGGGGCATAACATAGCGCATAGTAAATCACAGCTCCACACTGCCGAACAACATGTAGCACATCATAAATCACAGCGCATAGTACATCACAGCTCTGCACTGCCGAACAACACATCCAGCATAATACATAACACCTATACAGCACAGGGCATAAATTGTACATAATACATCACAGCTTCACACTACCTAATATTATCTAGCGCATAATACATAACACTGCCACAATACCGGGCATAACATAGCGCATAGCCCATCACAGCTCCGCACTGCCAAACAACACATAGCACATAAGACAGAACACTGACATACTATCTGGTACAGCATCGCACATAGTACATCACACCTCCACAATAGTGGGTATAACATAGCACATAGTACATCACAGCTTCACACTGGCAAACATCACATTGTGCATAAAACATCAACTGTCGCACTACTGAACATCACATTGTGCATAGTACATCATACCCTCACAGCACCGTATAACATAGCGCATAGTACATCACATCTCCGCACTGCCATCTACCACATAGTGCATACTACATAAGATTGTTGCACTGTCTGATACAGCATAGTGCATGATACATCACAGCTCCGCACAACCGAGCAACATGTAGTGCATACTACATAACACTGCCACACTACTGAACATCACATATTGCATAATACATAACACTCAACAACATCACATATTGCATATACAATTCTACTGAACATCACATATTGCATAATACATAACACTGCTACACTACTGAACATCACATAGTGCATAATACATAACACTGCTACACTACTGAACATCACATATTGCATAATACATAACACTGCTACACTACTGAACATCACATATTGCATAATACATAACACTGCTACACTACTGAACATCACATAGTGCATAATACATAACACTGCCACACTACTGAACATCACATATTGCATAATACATAACACACTACTGAACATCACATATTGCATAATACATAACAATGCCACACTACTGAACATCACATATTGCATAATACATAACAGTGCTACACTACTGAACATCACATATTGCATAATACATAACACTGCTACACTACTGAACATCACATATTGCATAATACATAACACTGCTACACTACTGAACATCACATAGTGCATAGTGCATAATACATAACACTGCTACACTACTGAATATCACATACTACATAATACATAACACTGCTACACTACTGAACATCACATATTGCATAATACATAACACTGCTACACTACTGAACATCACATATTGCATAATACATAACACTGCTACACTACTGAACATCACATATTGCATAATACATAACACTGCCACACTACTGAACATCACATAGTGCATAATACATAACACTGCCACACTACTGAACATCACATATTGCATAATACATAACACTGCCACACTACTGAACATCACATATTGCATAATACATAACACTGCTACACTACTGAACATCACATAGTGCATAATACATAACACTGCTACACTACTGAACATCACATATTGCATAATACATAACACTGCTACACTACTGAACATCACATATTGCATAATACATAACACTGCCACACTACTGAACATCACATATTGCATAATACATAACACTGCTACACTACTGAACATCACATATTGCATAATACATAACACTGCCACACTACTGAACATCACCTATTGCATAATACATCAGACTGATGCACTATCAGGATACTGTTACTGAGTGGGATAACGGGTCATCTCAGGATGGGTAGCAGTATCGACTTGTAACAGTGCATACTCATGGTGACTTCATAGGGCTGTCCCAGTGGGACATGAACCGATGTTCCTCTCAGTCATATTATAATAATAATGCTGAGCGCCATATTCATATTTCATATTCAATTTCACCTCTTCGGTGCAGAATCGTTCGTTTGTCATGGTCATCGTTTCGAGGCTATGTCGACAATATTTCAATGTCACTAATTTTCTTCAAAAACCATACCAACCAATTATCTATCTGCTACTGAAATGTAGGCAATCAAATACCTTATCAGCAGCCACTGTGTGGTAAGATATCACCAACACTACAAATGGCCAGCATTGAAAACAAGCCTGGGTACCCGGGCGTATATGCTATGGACAGTATAAATACAGCCTCAATTAAAAAAAAAGAAATTTAAAAAAAAGATAGCAACAAGTTTTGATTTTGTAATTCAGTGAATTGATTTCGGCCGGGTTTCGAACCCATGACATCCCATATTAGAAGTGACATGGGAAGCCATGTGACCATATCAGCTGATAAGATTATACAGTGGAGTCCATATACATATTCTCCTCGAAGAATCCAAAGATTGGAAATAAGGTGCTACTGCAATATACTACACATCTCATACAAAGATCATGTTTACAATGAGGACGTCCATACCAAGATCCAACAGTCAATTAGACAACACAAGAATCTCCTGACAATCATACAGAGATAGAAACAGCAGTTGTATGGCCATATTTCCCATTCATCGGGTCTGGCCAAAACCATCTTCCAACGCACAGTGAAAGTGGGCAGTAAAAAGGGGCGGACAAAGGAAGAGGTACAAGGAGAACATTGGGAAATGGACAGGCCTGGAGGTGTATAATAATGCTTACCATGGGAACAGGTTCCTAGAAACAAGAGGTCAGTGCAGATCACTATAATATGGATATAGCAAGTTATAATGTACATTGCCTGTGATACATTTTTAAAAACCCATCTGTATTCTACATTAGCACATTACTTGCAACACCACCACACATATATATGGGTCATTCTCAGAAACTGTGTACCATACAATTGGTTCCAATGTTACATTGTTAATCATTTTGCCTTCTTTTTGGGGAGTGGAGCGAGTAAAGCAAATAGTTATTGTTGACTCTGTGTATTAACTATGTTAGCAATGCTACATGTATTTAATCTATCCAGCAAAATGTATAGAACATGTACTTTTATAAATGTGTGCTTATGTGCAAATATGAAAATGTGCATATCAACACCATGTGTCTACCTAAATATTCTATCTTTATAAGAAACAATCTTTTTTGATTATCTGTAATAAATAAAACGTAGTTTTGGAGAACGACCCATATATTCACGTTTTAAAACACTGAGCCACTTCAATAAAACCTGTTAATTACGGCATGCATAATCCAGCTTTGCTCTGATTCAATTGAAACTAAGCAGACCCCTTCAATTATACCCCTGGTGCATACCACCAGGCCGGGGTCTAGTGTTTGAGAATCCAAATGCAAGGCGGTGATGTGGATGAAGATTTATAGTTGACCCAATATCCCACCCAGTCACATCATCCTGACACTAAGACAACAAGTCCTTGCCCTATCCTATTAATGCTGAGCGCCTTGCTCGGAAGCGACAAGTATTCATTTTGTAATTCATTGGTTTGACTCGAATGGGAATTGAACTCCGGATTAGGTCACCGCGTCCCGTGAAGATTGATATGATCCACATTTAGTGTGATGCCATTAAATCCTGTATCTTCATTTGCATGTATGGCATACCACATATTCCTTGGAATCTCAGCCAGAAAAAGCAATAATCATCACTATTTGAAAGTACCAAATGGGATGGCTGAATGAGTTGAGCGTCCGTCTCCCGTTTTGCTAGATCGTGGGATTCGAACCCCTGGGTTCGAACCCTGGTCGAGTCAAACAAATGACTTAATAATTGTTACTTGTGGCTTGTTACTTGTTGTGTGTTACTTCCTAACCAGGCGCTTAGCATTATTAGGATAGGGCAAGGACTGGTTGGCTCAGTGTCAGGATAATATGACTGAGTGGGATATCAGGTCATGGTGCTGGTGGGTGGTCTCCCAGTGGGGCAGCACTATAAAGTCGCCAGTAGTGTGCACTGTCACAAGTCGGAACCCGTCCCGATATGACCTTAAATGTCGCAAGGACGTAAAGCTCCGACCAACCAACCTATTTGAAAGTGAATTAGCCAAGTCTGGTGATGGATCACGATGATAACCATAGCTACATTGCATTCCCCGGCAGTAGTGCCTTCCTACGGAGCATGCATAGCTAGCTTCCGGAGACAATAATAACTAGTGATACTTCCGCTAGAGGGTAGGTCGGTGAATATAGCGAATATAGCGAATATAGCGAATGGTAGACAGGAAGTGTGAACACTTATTTGTCTCATTTTTGTCGTCATTTTTTAATTTTTTAATTTATTTATTTTTGGTACATTAGTTGTCCCAAGCAGGGGAAATCCCAGTCGCAGACAACTGCTCTTCCCCTCTCCACTGCTGGTCGAGAGAAAGCCCGAGCCTACACTTTTACCGACCCAAGGGATTTTTAACCTCCCACACCACATAGACATGGTATCAGAGCAATTGGCCTTTAATGACGCTGTAAGTTATACACAGCGGTGGAAATCCAAATTGGCAGAGCTGGGAGCACGGGGAAAATCCTCTATCATACATTTTTCAGGCAGTATGGGCAACGGTGAGCTGCTATCCGACGAAGGAGTTCTTGCCACTGCCACCACGGGGATAGTTTGTGGTGGAAATCGGCTATATCTATAAGACCTGGTTCAGAGAGCATGCTGAACAGAGAGGTTCTACTCAGAATAGTTCTTGTCACTGCCACCAGAGGAAAGGTTGGTGGTGGAAATCGTCTACTGACGCGTCTATGCCAGCTTATTCACCGTGATATTCAGAACAAGGTCTCCAAATAAATCATTCATTTTCCACTCTTATCTGAGTTAACATATGTGCAACATCAATCTCCAAACACATGTTTTCAGGATGTATAAGTCGTAATCTACTTGACAAAATCTGTTGGAAAAAGTGTAGTGTCTGTTACAAAGCTCTCAGCCCACACCCACACCCACCTCAACCTTATCCAGCTACCACTGTATACTACTGGTTGCTATGGGAACAGGTTCCAAGAACCAGCCCTGATTAGACTATCATTTTCTCATCTTTTTGTAGGAAGCAATAGGTGGAACAGTACATATACAGTTAAGAGAAAATCGAACATATTGCAAATACCAAACATCTATACTAGCAACATTATTAATAAATAATCAAACATTCTCTAGGGATGATCGTCACATAGTGCAGAAAAACACTGGACAATAATAGACCCGCCACTTAAGCTAGTGACAGCTATCGGCATAATCTGGAACCACTCTATTCGGGTACTTTCCCCGAGTCCCTGTCATTTTGCATGTTATATATCCATAAAGAATGCACACAAAAACTAATAAAATGCCCGATTAAAACATACTTTTTCTTATATTTGATGTAAGCACAGCACAAATCTTGAAGGGAAATTCAAATGGTTGAAATACCAACATTTTGATTAAGTCTTTTCACAGGAAGAAATATGTGCTGGTACACCTCACCCTGCCAGTTAAAGCTGCATAGTCCGATGAAATATCAAATTTTCAAAACCAAACCAAATATCTAGATTTGATCTTACATATCTAACTTAGATACAGGTGCACTTATTAAGCTTTTGTTTCTGTGTAGAAGGTAATACTGAGTGAATTTAACAGAACCTGTGACTGCAGAAGTCAATGGTGTCAGTTTTGGCAAGGTTGCCAAAACTAATTTTCCATGTTTGCACTTAAAATATCTCAAAAGTTTACCATTTCAAATAAATGCAACTTTGAACTAATGTAAAGTAGATACTAGTGATCGATCTAATATATTTATCTCAGAAAAAATTCGGAAATTCAAAACCATTGGACAACTTTAAGCTAGTGACATATTGACTAGTGACATCTATCAGCTGAATCTGGAACCACTGTATTCAGGCACTTTCCCCATAACTGGAGGGGTGGGGTCTATTTGGCGATTTTAACATGTTACACTAATTTTCAGTAAATGTTAGTGTGTTGAATTGGTAGTAAAGCTATGCTTCGCCACTCACTCTCCTGGGCACCAGGTGGGGCGGCAGTCGTCACGTGACCGACTGGCCCGCTGGTCGCCGGGAGGTCGGTGTTACGTCACGTGCAGACGGCGCTCAGGGTTGGTGACGTCACAGGGCGCGGCGGCTGACCTAGATAACACTGAAGCCGGGAGTCAGGCTTACACTAGTCGACAATTTTGACGTGAACTCCGATTTAAAAAAAAAGGGAGCTTCCGTGAGAATTGCATGTGTGGAACTTCACCCACCACCACTCACCCCCACACAAAACCACATACCCACACACACATACACGCAAACACACACCCCATCCACACCTACCCACACACAACCATCGGCATGGTTGGCGACTCTCCAGGAAAAAATAGTACTAAAAAAACATCGCTCCTAATGCGTCTTGTAAAAAAAGAAAAAGAGTGAGAGAGAGATGTTGGGAAAAAGGCAATCAATCAATGCATCAATCAATCAAACCAGTCAATATCAACAGGTTCCCGCTTCGACCTGCCACACACGGACACCCGTCTGTACAATGCCACATCACATTCCTACACATTCACAATTTCCACCATTCGCATAAGGTCTTAACCATTCTAATGCCCAGTACACACCTCCCGTATAAAACCTAAAACTGCCCGTTTCGCAACTAAGTTTGAGTTTTAGTCGGTTTCAGTCTTGAAGTGTGTGACCCCCTAACACACCTGAGCCTTCCGATTCGCAACTTAAAACTCAGTTTTAGAGCATAAGACTGGACAGTCAGTTTTAGCGCGTGAATCGTATACGGGAGGTGTGTACCAGGCTTAATGTGCTCAGGACCTATCATTCACAGACGATCTCCACCATTTCCACATAGTCTCTACCATCCTGGTTTTAGCCATTTCCACCATATCTTCTCCACCATTTCCATATGGTTCCATCCATTCTAATAGGGTCTCGATTATTCACACACGGTTTTCCCCCCATTCGCCTATGGTTTGGGCCATGTTTATATGGTCTCCTACATATGCATATATGGTTTCCAACATTCTCATGTGTTCCACCGTTATCATATGGTCTCCACCATTCTCTTATGGTCTCCACCATTCTCATATGGTCTCCACCATTCTCATATGGTTTCCCCCATTATCATATAGTTTCCACCATTCCCATATGGTTTCCACCATTCCCATATGGTTTCCACCATTCCCATATGGTTTCCCCCATTGTCATATGGTTTCCAGTATTTCCATATGACTTCCACCATTCTCCCATATGGTGTCCACCATTCCCATATGTTTTCCACCATTATAATATGGTTACCATTCCAATATGGTTACTGCCATTCTCATATGGTTTGCACCTTCCCCATTTGGTCCCCACCATTATCATATGGTTTCCACTATTCTCATATGGTTGCCGCTATTCCCATATGGTCCCAACCATTCTCGTATGGTTTCCACCATTCCCATATGGTTTCCACCATTCCCACAAGGTTTCCACCATTCCCATATGGTTTCCACCATCCCATAAGGTTTCCACCATTCCCATATGGTTTCCACCATTCCCATGTGGTTTCCACCATTCCCATAAGGTTTTCACCATCCCATAAGGTTTTCCACCATTCCCATAAGGTTTCCACCATCCCATAAGGTTTCCACCATTCCCACAAGGTTTCCACCATTCCCATATGGTTTCCACCATCCCATAAGGTTTCCACCATTCCCATAAGGTGTCCACCATTCCCATATGGTTTCCACCATTCCCATGTGGTTTCCACCATTCCCACAAGGTTTCCACCATTCCCATAAGGTTTCCACCATTCCCATATGGTTTCCACCATCCCATAAGGTTTCCACCATTCCCATATGGTTTCCACCATCCAACAAGGTTTCCACCATTCTCATGTATTCCACCATTATCAAATGGTATCCACCATTCCCAACGGTTTCCACCATTCTCATATGCGTTTCACCTATTACCGTATATATCCCAATAGACGTGCACTGCGAGAGGGCAGGCACATGGATCTGCGTGTATTCACAGTTAAAGAAATTCATGGATTTGTTGTTGTTGTGCCTCTGAAATAAAGTGTGATTGTCTTATTCAGTCTGAATATGATTGGAAATTTGTGTGTACTTTCAATCTTGAAATGGAGGTGTGCTTCTTTTGGGTAGTGAGCTTCTATTGGGATATATACGGTTATCAAAGAGGTGGCTTCCACCGTTCCAATATGGTCTCCACCAGTCCCATATGTTTTCCCCAATTCTCAGATGGTTTCCACTATTTCTATATGGCCCCCACCATATCATATGGTTTCCACCATTCCCATACGGCTTCCACCATTTTCATATGGTATCCACCTTGCTCAAATGGTGTCCTCCATCCATGTATCAATCATCTGGTCTGCACCATTATCAAACAGACTCCCCATGAGCATCGCCATTCTCATATGGTCTCTCTCGCGACACTCAACTCATACCCCCTTTGCATCACTGCTAACACTAACCAACACACTGAACTCATACCACATTTGCATCACCGCTAATGCCAACAAACACACTGAACTCATAACACCTTTGCATCACCGCTAACACTAACCAACACACTAACCTCATCCCACGTTTGCATCAATGTAACACCAACAAACACACTGAACTCATACCACCTTTGCACCACCACTAACACCAACCAACACACTGAACTCATACCACATTTGCATCACCGCTAACACTAACCAACACACTAAACTCATCTCATGTTTGCATCACTGCTAACGCCAACCAACACACTGAACTCATACCATCTTTGCATCACCGCTAACACCAACCAATACATGGAACGCATCCCATCTTTGCATCACAGCTAACACCAACCACACACTAAACTCATCCCATGTTTGCATCAGTGCTAACGCCAACCAAAACCCTGAACTCATACCACCTTTGCATCACCGCTAACACCAACCAATACATGGAACGCATACCATATTTGCATCACAGCTAACACCAACAAACACACTGAACTCATACAACCTTTGTCTCACTGCTAACACCAACAAACACACGTAACTCCTACCACATCTGCATCACCGCTAACACTACCAAACACTCCACCTTCACCACACCGAACACCAGCTAATTCTTTCAAGGTCGACTCACACTACACGGTGATCTGCATTGAATCCAGTTGATCGGTGATCAGGAGTCCCATTTCCAAACTTCTGGACCGAGTGATTGGGTGGCTGATAGGCGATATTCGACAGGGGGAGGGTGGAGGTGGGGTAGGTTTGGGAGGGGAGGAGTGTGGAATGAGGGAATCATGATGGTGACCGGGCTGGGAGCAGTGTGGTGACGAGATGTATGGCTGGAGGGTGTGTGGAATAAGAATCAGGTGAGTAGTGTAGTGATGCTGTCTATCTCAGTACCTATCTTACAGGTTTCCTGGATGTCCAAATTGTAATGCAGGAAATATAATCGATTGATTGATCGATCGTTTGATGGTGATTTATTGCCATCTCAGCAGGTTTGTAGTCACAGTGAAACGAACATAAAATGTATCGGTTCATTTTGATTTCAGAAAACCAATAGTCTTGCTTCACATTCATTTGCTTACACTAAAATGGACACAAAATTCCGACACGATGAAATGAGTGCAAGAATGATCCTTGATATGATTTCGAAGTGGTTCGACATGTGTCAAATGACAGGATTGATTGATTAGTCGTTGCTTTAAGCCGTGTCGGCAGCATAGGCCATATTAACGGTGAGTCAAATGACAGGATGAACTTAACTTGGCGAATATCGCCAAAATTATAATAGGCAATGCAGTGCAGAGGTCCTTAAGCCCCAGTCACAAATAGCTGGATGAGCCCCGGATTTTGAGCCGGACCACCCACGGATCAACAGCCCAGACTGTCCCAGACCACCACGAATAAAATCACTGTTTTCGTTGATTTTTGCCTCGCAGTCACACTTTACCGGACGAGCCCGGGATGAGGCCTGGACTGCCCCGTACCACCCCCGGACTGCCCCCGGACTGGGCTGGACCGGCCCCGGATGAGGCCGGGCCACCCGAGACTGCCCCGGACCAACCCCGGTCTTACGGGGGCAGTCCGTGAGAGGTCCGTGGCTAGGCCGGGGGTTGTCCTGGATAGTCTGGGGATGGTCCGGGTCAAACCATGGCTCAAAATGACCCCAGACCACCCCCGGACAGGCCCGGTCCACCCCGGACCACCCCCGAAATACCCAGACCACCTGCGGACCACCCCCGGATCAGGCCGCATTGAGCCTGGATTGCAAAATCCCCTAGACCGCCCCGGATGGTTTAAACATTTTAAAACATCCGGGGCTGAGCCCAGAAGGCGCTGGACGAGCCACGGATCAGGCCGGATCAGGGGGTGTCGGCACGGACGAGCCACAGATGAGTCACGGATCACCCCAGATCGCCCTGGACCACCCCGGATGGCAGTCCGGGGCTCATCCGGCCCCTGATCCGGGTTAGTGTGACTGGGGCTTTAGCTGATGTGATTTTGAAGTGGCTCAACGTGTGTCAAATAACAGGAGTACTATAACTCGGCGAATATCGCTCAAATTAGAATAGGCAATGCAGTGCAGATCTCCGTAGCAAATTAGGTCCTCTAAAATGTCTTCATGGTTTGCATTGTGCAAGAGATCTTGCATGCCATTTGCATTGGAAAATTGTTGGTGCCAGGCGATGAAATCTACACATTCTAACCAGCGAGGCGATGAAATGTACAAATACTAACAAGATGTGTGTGAGTCTAAGCGGTTGGTTGTTGGAGTTTAACGTCCTGGCAACATCTAAGGACATATCAGGACGGGTACCGACTTGTGAGAGTGTGCACTCGTGGCAATTTTATAGTACTTTCGCACTGGGAGACCAGGCACTCAGTCACATTATCCTGACACTAAGCCAACCAGAACTTGCCCTATCCTAATAGTAATGATGCTGGAGCGCCTGGCTAGTAAGTGACAAGTATAAATTGTTAAGTCATTGTGAGTGTCAGCGAACACTGGCGCCCAATGAAATAAATGTACCGAACTGATAAGTAGAGGTAAATACTTCTCGAATTTTGTCTGCTTTCTATTTGTCAGACTGCATCCAAGTTCGGCGGAGCAGTAGCAAGTATGATTACGGTCAGTGCACATCCCTACATCAGCTGTATAAGACATCTGTGATCCGGGTGTCACTTACCAGGGTGCTGACGCATATCATGTGGCGCTGAGTGCGGCAGCTATCGGTAGTTTGAATACTGAGGGACCAGCGTGAGGGAGAGGGGGGAAGGAGAGTGCGGAGAAGAGAACAGGGGACCAGTGCGGGGTAGGAGAATGGAAGAGAACAAGGGACCAGTGTAGTGTGGGGTAGGAGATTGGAAGAGAACAGGGGACCAGTGTGGGGTAGGAGAGTGGAAGAGAAAAGGGGGCCAGTGCGGGGTAGGAGAGCGGAAGAGAACAGGGGACCAGTGCGGGGTAGGAGAGGGAAGAGAACAGTAGACCAATGTAGTGTGGGGGAGGAGAGTAGACGAGAACAGGGGACCAGTGCAGGGTAGGAGAGGGGAAGAGAACAGGGGATCAGTGCGGGGTAGGAGAGGGAAGAGGAACAGGGGGCCAGTGTGGGATAGGGGAGGGGAAGAGACAGGGGACAGTGTGGGGTATGAGAGGGGAAAGGAACAGGGGACAGTGCGGGGCAGGAGAGGGGAAGAGAACAGCGGACCAGTGCGGGGTAGGAGAGGGAAGAGAACAGGGGACCAGTGTAGTGTGGGGGAGGAGAGTAGACGAGAACAGGGGACCAGTGCAGGGTAGGAGAGGGGAAGAGAACAGGGCATCAGTGCGGGGTAGGAGAGGGGAAGAGAACAGGGGGCCAGTGTGGGATAGGAGAGGGGAAGAGAACAGGGGACCAGTGCGGGGTAGGAGAGGGGAAGAGAACAGGGGACCAGTGCAGGGTTGGAGAGGGGAAGAAAT
The DNA here is from genome assembly GCA_030323885.1 of Branchipolynoe longqiensis. Taxonomy (NCBI): domain Eukaryota; kingdom Metazoa; phylum Annelida; class Polychaeta; order Phyllodocida; family Polynoidae; genus Branchipolynoe; species Branchipolynoe longqiensis. The sequence goes on along the minus strand of CM059196.1, from coordinate 35,087,843 downwards.
CATGGGATCAGTGCGGGGTAGGAGAGGGGAAGAGAACAGGGGACCAGTGCTGGGTAGAAGAGGGGAAGAGAACAGGGGACCAGTGCGGGGTAGGAGAGGAAGGGCATCATTTTTGTTTCTATGTAAGATTCTCTTCCTATTTCTATTTGTAGTTAAGATGCTTTTCAATTTGTTTGATTTCTGTTTTGTATATTTGGCGGTTTGTGCATCCTAAGAATACCTAAAGTCATATCTGGTGGGATACCGACTTTTGACATCGCGCAGTGATGGCGGCTTTATAGTGCTACCAGATTGGGAGACCCATCCCACTAGCACTATGACCCGATACCCACTCAGTCACATTGCACAGATACTGAAGCTACAAGCCCTGGTCATATCCTAGTAAAGCTGAGCACAGGCTAGCTGGCGATATGTGTCAATTGTATACCTCATCAGCATACTGTGCCTCGACCTGGAATTAAACACATCGTACTCCCAGCGGCGCGGTGCATTGTGGGATGTGTAAAAGCCAAACAAACCCACGCGAAGCACATGGTTAAACATGCTTAATGATGGATAGCTGTGTATTAAATATATCCGTTGCATTATTAATATTATATACAATAAAACCTCTATAAATCGACCACCTATGGGGCCGACTTGAAATGGTCCATTTAGGGAGGTGGTCGGTTTAGGGAGTTTTTCATTTTGTTACAATGGTATGGGTATGAGCGGTTGTTTGGGACCCACATAAAGCGATCGATGTAGGGGAGTGGTCGATCTATGGAGGCGGTCGGTTAGAGAGGTTTTACTCTATTTCATTAGGGGATCCATGTGCATGTGCATGTGCATGCCAAATTGTCGGATCTTAATTGAAATAATAGAAAGAAAGGTTTTATGTCCCGCGTGTAGGTAAAGCCGATGGACACGTACATTTGTTCTGCTTTGGATGACATTTTCAATGCATGCGCAGCTGTAATTACAAACTAGTCTATTACATTGGTGACTTATTTGTTTCATTGAGGCAATGTTGCTGTAGGCATCTCCTTTAAGGGCTACTTTAGATCTGGAATTGGGTGTTGCTTCCGGGGAGTTCTGAGCGGTTCTGGTAGTTGGGTGAAGGTGGAGGTGGTGTAGTGGGGTGTAGGTGATGTAGTATGGTGTGGCTGGCAGTGGGGTGTAGGTGAAGGTGGTGGTGGTGGTGGTGGTGGATTGGGGGTAGGGTGGAGGTGGAGGTGGAGCTGGTGGTGGAGGTGGAGATGGAGCTGGTGGAGGTGGAGGTGGTGGTGGAGGAGGAGGTGGAGGTGGTGGTGGTGGTGGAGGTGGAGGTGGAGGTGGAGGTGGAACTGGTGGTGGAGGTGTAGCTGGTGGTGGAGCTGGTGGTAGGGGTGGTGGAGGTGGAGGTGGAGCTGGTGGTTGTGGTGGTGGTTGAGGTGGAGGTGTAGCTTATGGTGGAGGTGGAGGTAGAGGTGGTGGTAGAGGTGGTGCTCGAGGTGGAGGTGGAGGTTGAATGGAGGTGGAGGTGTTGGTGGAGGTGTTGGTGGAGGTGGAGGTGGAGCTGTTGGTGGTGGAGGTGGCGGTGGTGGTGGTAGTTGAGGTGGTGGAGGTGGTGAAGGTGGAGGAGGTGGTTGAGGTGGAGGTGGAGGAGGTGGAGGAGGAGGTGGAGGAGGAGGTCGTGGAGGAGGAGGTGGAGATGGAGGAGGAGGTGGAGGTGGTGGTGGAGGTGGAGGAGGAGGTGCAGGAGGTGCAGGTGGAGGCGGAGGTAGGATGGTAGCTGGTGCTGGAGGTGGACCTGGTGGTTGAGGTGGAAGTGGAGGTGGAGTTGGAGGTGGAGGAGTTGGAGGAGGTGGAGGAGGAGGTCGTGGAGGAGGAGATGGAGGTAGAGGTGGATGAGGAGGTGGAGATGGAGGTGGTCGGGAAGTTGGGGATCGACGTGGAAGTGGTTGGGGAGGTGGAGGTGGCCGGGAAGGTGGGGATGGAGGTGTAGGTGGAGGTGGAGCGGGAGGTGGAGGTGGTCGGGGAGGTGGAGCTGGAGGTGAGATGAGGTGAGTGGAGGTGGAGGTGGAGGGGGAGGAGGAGGTGGAGATGGAGGTGGTGGTGGATGAGGTGGAGGTGGAGGTGGAGGAGGAAGTGGTGGAGGTGGTGTTCGAGATGGAGGTGGGGATGGAGGTGAGGTGGAGGTGCAGGGGAGGTGGAGGTGGAGGCGGTGGTGGACGTAGAGGTGGTCGGGGAGGTGAGGTGGAGGTGGACGTGGAGGTGGAAGTGGAGGTGGAGGTGGACATGGAGGTGGAGGTGGTCGGGGAGGTGGACCTGGAGGTGGACGTGGTTGCGGAGGTGAGGTGGAGGTGGTGGAGGTGGAGGTGGAGGTGGTCTGGGAGGTGGAGGTGGAGATGGAGGTGGAGGTGGTCGGGGAGGTGGACGTGGAGGTGGAGGTGGTCGGCGAGGTGGAGGTGGAGGTGGAGGTGGACATGGAGCTGGAGGTGGTCGGGGAGGTGGGGATGGCACCGCCGTGATAGCAGCTTTGAGATGCCGGGTGTGTGTGTCTTTTTTCCGCACTAAACTGTTATAGCCGTGAGGAGAGTGGGCTGGGGTTGGCTGAGTTAGCTAAAGAAAACACCACAAAGGAAATCCATGCGCGGGTCTGCCAAGTTCGATTTTGCCCGTCTCTGGTTCGTCTAATCAGACTCCAGCCGGCTATTTGAAAGCTGCAATCCCATTGGTTGACTGGTATTGCAACGTCATCAGGGACTGGGTGTGAAGGGATCTGTGTTCAAAGCGCAGCTTAAAAATAGTGCCCACTAAGCTTACACGAACCAACAAGGGGAGCGGGATGTAGATCTACCTGTAAAGGTCTGGGTCATCCGGTCGATTCTGCTTAGTGGACCCATTTGCAGTTTCGGTTATATTCCATTCCAACCAGTAGTCCACAACTGGTTTGCCAAAGGGTGTGTCGTGTGCTGTGCTGACTTGTCTGGGGGAAATCCCCGTTGCTGCTTATCGGAAAGAGTAACCTATGTGGTGGCAGTGGGCTTCCTCCAAAGAAATATGTGAGAATGACCATATGTTTGACATCCAATAGCCGATGATAAAAATCAATGTGCTCTAGAGGTTTCGTTAAATAAAACAAGCTTTCCTTTACAACCACCACCACCCACCACTTGTTTGTTTGTTGTTGTTGTTTTACATCCTAGCAACATCTAAGGTCATAGCAGGACGGGTCCTGACTTGTGACAATGCACACTCATGGTGACTTTATAGTGCTGCCCCACTGGGACACCAGGCGACCAGCACCATGCCCTGATATCCCACTCAGTCACATTATCCTGACACTGAGCCAACCAGTCCTTGCCCAATCCTAATAATGCCAATTGCCAGGCTAGGAAGCAACAAGTATAAATTGTTAAGTCATTGGTTTGACTCGACCAGGATTCGAACCCACAAACTCATGGGTTCGGATCTCCCGATCTCCCAAAACAAGCGACGGATGCTCTACTCATTCGGCTACCCCGTCTGGTTGGCCACATGTTTCATATTCACGGTCACCAAATACATCCATATATGTGTCATGTAACTTGTTATGCTAGTGTCGTCGGGCCTATCAACATGGGAAATAGTGTGCCCATAGCAGGAATCAAACCCACATGTATTGTGTTGCCAGTGCAGGGATAGCATGCTAACCATTATAATACCTAGACTCCCTGATATACCCAACATATCCACACCCACCTGTCTATGTGGCTCCTTGCTTGAGCGGTCAGCACAGACTACTACTCTCATCCCCCTGGAATTCTAAGTCATCACTGTTCTATGGCCATATGTTGTTTAATGCTTACCATTACATCATAATCATGCTGTCGGTCGCATTGCAACAAAGACTGCTTTCATTACTTGACTGCTGCTCTCCGGAAGATGAGCTCAAGCAGCATGGTCCTTGGTAACCCGGGTGACGACCAAGCCAGTATGGTGTTTTGTGTGGTTGTACATTTCATGAAAGCTGCCTGCAAAAGTATTGAAGTGCTGCTGGCTTTTGCAAGTTACCAGCGGCACTCTCTCGGGGAGCAAATAGAGGTTTCACACTGGCAAGAACATGTCAAGACAGGCGCAAAACTATTTGTCCCTGCAGTGGCTGGTCGGGAGATTTGGGAGTTCCATACATCAACCGACCTTAATGCTGCCACAGTGACATGATTTTTTGTGTAGGGTTTGCTCCCTTAGCCTTCAGTTCTGTCAAGAACCTGTACCACAAGGCAGTGGGTTTACAACTCTGCAGGGCAGGGGCGTCAAACTCCCTGAGGTATTGCAATACCTGCAATACCTGCAATACCTGCATACCATTACATATATACAGGCAATGCACTTACATATACATCCATAGGGTAGGTTCAACAACCATACAGTGCATAGCTTGTACAGGAACCTGGTCACAGCAGCAGTTTCGTGGAGATGATGAAAATGTGAAATATTGTGGTATGACAGCAATCTAAGTCACACATCTGATGTGCATTAAAACAAGCATCGTTATGCAGCATGGTCTGTGAAAAATGTCTTATAGAGGATTTCCAACACCAACCCACCCCAGTGGCAAGAACTAATGTTGCAGGTAGCAACTCAGTGCACAGCTTCGGCGGAAAAGGTCTAATTGGAAAGTTTGAAAACTGAAGAGTTTTACTAAAAGTTACATAGTCCGATGGTTTTGAGTTTCCGTCATTTTCTGAGATAAATATATTAAGTTGATAACAATAATCTACCTTACTTTAGATTGAAGTAACTTATTTTAAATGGCTAAATTGTGGGATATTTGAAGTGCTACTATGTCCAATTAATTTTGGAAAGCATGCCAAAATTGACTTCTGCAGTAACAGGTTCTATTAAATTACCTCAGTATTCTCTTATATGTGGTGACAAATGTTTAATAACTGCAACAGTATCTAAGTTAGATATGTAGAATCAAATCTAGATAATTGTTTTGGTTTTTAAAATTTGATGATTACATCGGACTATGCAGCTTAAATAATAAATGACTAGTCAATTTACGATGATCCTTGAGTCCCTCAAACATCAGAAAGTAGCATATCGGAGTCCACCTCCACCTCAGTGAACACTCATTCTTAGGCCTTAAAGCTGATATTGGGCAATAAGTCCTTTTTTTTCCTTGAAGATTTATACTGCCTATCATGGATAAGTCTGAATAGACTTATTTTCACCATTAGACAGTTCCTCGTTAGAAAGCCCGAGCCCACTTTTATCACATAGACATGGTATGAGAGCAACCAGCTTTTGATGACGCTCTAAGTTATACACAGCGGTGGAAATCGAAATTGGCAGAGGTGCCCAGGCACGGGGAATCGAACCACCGACTTTCAGATTAGGAGTCCGACTTAGAAAAATGTCAGATACTCTAACCACTCTGCCACAGAGAATACCACTGTTCTTAATAATAATAGCTGTGTTCATGGTGGATCCATGACGTGTCGTGAACAGGTACAAACAAGCCACACAGCTCACTTCCTGTCATCATTAGTACACAAAGCTACATTAATAAAATGTGTGTAGCTTGCTGGACAGGATGTTGATAATTAAGGATAATGAACTACAACGTACCGCTGAGATCCGATTGCCCAATCTGCCCAACTCTGGTTTCCATTTTGTTTTTGTTTCCTGCCAAACCCATATTAGGCATTAACCCGTATTAGTTTGTTTGTTTATTGTCGTTTTACGTCCTAGCAACATCTAAGGTCATATCAGGACGGGTACCGACTTGTGACAAGTGTGCACTCATAGTGACTTTATAGTGCTGCCCCACTGGGAAATCAGGCCGCTGGCACTATGACCAGATATCCCACTCAGCTACATTATCCTGACAGTGAACTAACCAGTCCTGGCCCTATCATATTAATGCCAAGTCCCTTGGTAGGAAGCAACAAGTATCAATTGTATACGCCATTGATTTGACTCGACCGAGAAGCGAACTTGCGACCTCCCGCACGCGTAGCCCGCTTCCTAGCTATTCGACCACCGCGCCTGGTCATTAAGATACTATAAATGAATAAAATATTGTCATATGACAGGTAAAAGGGGGTTCCTTGGGGTTAGGGGGTGGCCCAGGTGCTCAAGACTTCGCAAATCAGAGAATTGATGGAGTTGAATGCCCGTTTCTTCTGTGGTAAGTCATGGGATCGAACACCGGCCGCGTAAAAGCAATGACTTAAAGATGAATAATTGTGGCTACTTAACCTGATTTAATGGCGAAAACTGGTTGCAAAGTAATATATGGTTCCGAAATTCTCTTCCCGGTTAAGGGATTGATTATGATTACGAATATATTTGTTTGTTGTTTTACGTCCTAGCAACATCTAAGGTCAAATCAGGATGGGTAACGCCATGTGACAGTGCGCAATCATGGCGACGTTATAATGCTGCCCCACTGGGATACCATGCCACCAGCACCATGACCTAATACCCCACTCAGTCACATTATCCTGACACTGGGCGAACCAGTCCTTGACCTATCCTAATGATCCCAAGCGCTTGGCTAGGAAGCGACAAGTATCAATTTTTAACTAATTGGTTTGACTCGACCAGGGTTCAAACCCATGAACTCATGGGTTCGGATCCCTCGATCTCCCAAAACAGGAGACGGATGTTCAACTCATTCGGCCATCCTATCTAGTCTAGCATGGTGCTCGGTATTACAATAATGGGGCAAAGAGCAGTCGAATGAGGAAGATCAATAATATACGATTGAAATGTCCCTGACTTAATCAAGAAATGCAAAAGAAACTAAACAGTTTGGACAACTTGAATAGGCCCAGGAACAATTTTAAAGTCTGCACTGTGATGCTGCAATGGGTATTCCAATCAGATCTCTCAATATAATTCCCATATACAGTATAACCCCGTTAAACCAAACTTGAAGGGACCCTAGAAATTTGTTTGGATTAACCGATCATTGGTTTAACCGAGATTTGACTTTGACTTGGCTTTGGCAAAAACGGGGGTGCATTATGAATGTACAATGTATGTAGACACTATGATGATTGTGTTTTAATGTATATACAGTTTAACCCCATTAAACCAACCTCGGTTACATCAAACGATCGGTTAATCTAAACCGTTTTCGGCGACCCGGCCAAATACTACCATTTATCATATAAAAAAGTCTCAGAAGACCTTAAAACCACATGAAAATTTGGTTTAACTGTACCGGAAGTGCCCTGGGGCCGACAATTTTGTCTGGATTAACAGATACTGTGGATTAACCGACTTTGGTTTAAACAACTTTTTTATATGATAAATGGTACTATTTTGCCAGGCCGCCAAAAAAAGTTTGGATTACCCGATCGTTTGGTTTAACCGAGCTTGGTTTAATGGGGTTGTACTGTAATACGTAATTTGATTATACAATTAATGACCGTCACCTGCATTAATGTTACCCAATGTAGTGTCCTACTTGCATGTCTGCATCCCTGCAGTCGTACACCGCCTGTCTGATTATGTTAACGCTATGTAGGTCACAAATACATTTTCGTTGTATTTGTCATTTAGTTGGCCATTAAAATAGCTTAGATGTGTCAACAGGAAAAGAATGCACATAGTATGCAGGGGCGTAGCTAGACCTTTAACAATGTGTGCTCCTAATTTCGGCAGGGGGGTTAGGGGGCCGCTTAAGCTTAAGCTGGTGGATTTTACACATTTTAGACTTGAGTTTTCTACACTCCGGACTACTACATGCCTACTCTCTCTCTCTTTATTTAAAAAAAAAATTTGTTGTTGACAAAACGATGTTGACGTGTTGGCGTATGCGTGTACGCCTAGCTATGCCCCTGGTAAGTAAAGTACAGAATATGATGTTGTATTTACGTTTTTGAAGACATAACACTAACTATTATCATAATGCAATCCCGTAAAACGATACGGGGACAACGACGGCTGCAAAAAGCACTTGAAGAGGTCACGCTGAATTTAATAGATGATCTTGAATTTAATAGATGATAAATTTAATAGAATATGTTCAATGTAATAAGTCACGTTGAATGTAGTAGGTAAAGCCCCTGTCACACATCACCGGATTGGAGGAAATGGAAAGAAACCAAACAAAGTCTGTTGATAGTCCAGTTTGTATCCGTACAAGGTTTGAACATGCTCAAAACTTGGAATGGATGTCACCAGATTGACATTTACGGTTTTTGTCCGGTTTGAGTTTGTTTTGTTTGTTGGCTATCCATTCATGTCCGTTTCATGTCCGTTTTATGTCTGTTTCATGTCCGTTTCATGTCTGTTTGTCCAGCGGCCTTTGACCCGATATCGCAACATTTTGACACATTTTAATACATTTTGATACTTATGACGCCCCGACTAGACAATTCTGTCAGTTGCTCAATCCGGTGATGTGTGACAAGGGCTTTATGTTAATTTGTTTATGTGTTTATTTTATTAAATGATTTTGAAGTTGCATAGTCCGTTTTTTAGAATTAATGCATTTTTTGTAGATAAATATATATTAGTTTGATCATAATAAACGACTTTTCGTTGATTTGAAGTAACTTTGAATATAAGTTGCTAACCGTTGAGATAGTTCAGTAAAAACACACCAGATTAATGGTGGTCTGCATATCAAAGTGATGAACATAAGACAGGGATGGAATTGGTCTCGGGGGTGGGGGGGGGGGGGACCGGAAATGCAGATATTCTCCCATAGGTTTAAGCATTGTCGGGGAATCACGGACAATTCCTGGAAGTCAGGTTTGATATATATTGGTATACGCTGACAGTGCTGCGCCGTTTGAAGCATGTATTAGTGGTATACACTGATAGTGCTGCAGTGTTTGGAGCATTTATTAGTAGAATACGGTGATAGTGCTGTGGAGCCTGCACCACATATTAGTAGTATACGCTGATGGTGCTGCGGGATTATAAAATCTCGGAAATCCGCGAAATCGCGTAGATCTTTCATCCCTGATTAAGAGTATCCAGTAAGAATAGGCTCTATTAAATTGAATTTAAAGGATTCATTTCTAAGCAACGATAATTGTGTATTGAATTCATCATCATCTAAATTATACATAGAGGATTAAAGCTACCTGAGTATTTTTTTATACTAAAAAAAATCTTATTTTTGGCATAAAATTCTACAGCTTTAAGAATGCGCTATAAATAGACGTAATTACCTTCTTGTAGAACCCCAAAATATGCAGACACAACATAAACTAAAAGCATGGATAAAATCGATATTTCTTTGAGAAGGCTAGCTGTAGGCCATGGTAATTACTAAAGCCTCCCTGTGTCTTTCACATGCCCTTTTCTGGGTGCAACTATATTGAGTGATACTAGATTAAGTGGGAAATGTGAAGGGACCGGCTGAAGAGAAGAGGCTGGGTAATACCACCGAGTGAGGAAAACATCACCAGCAGAACACCTTTACTTTTATTATGATGTCGATAAAGATCGGCCGACCTAACTTTAATTTGAAGTCTTTACATCAATATCTGCCTATATATCAGCGAAATATTCAAATTCAAGAAAGATCAACTGTCTTGAGATATATAGACCTGCTAAAAGAATATATATGGGATACTTTGTCCAATGTTTGGTGGTTTAATGTTGGAGGTCTACGTCCTGGCAACATCTAAGGATGTATCAGGAGGACAGTGCACATTCACTGGGAAATCAGGCTGCCAGCACCAGGCTGCCAGCACCATGACCCAATATCCCACTCAGTCACATTATCCTGACACTGAGCTAACCAGTCCTTGCCCTATCCTAGTAATACAGAGCGCCAAGCTAGGAAGCGACAAGTATCAACTATTAAGGCATCAGTACCAGGGTTCCAACTCATGGGATTTAATCCCACGCTCTACCAAAACGGGAGACGTATGCATTCGGCCATCCCGTCTGGTCTAAATAGCTCTAAGAGAATGGGTAGCTTCAAGGCATACAAAGCATGACTAGTCATATTCGATCATTGTAATTCTGATTAAGTAAATTTGTATTGGTCTTGTCACTGCCCCGTTAAAGCATCGAGACTGTATATATGGTGGAGCGGGACATAGCTCAGGCGGAGCGTATCCACCTGTGAAGGTGTGGGTCATGGGTTCGATCCTGCTGAGTAGACACATTGAGCTTGGGCTATTTTCCGTTCCAACCAGTGGTCCACAACTGGTTCATCACAGGCAGTGGTATGTGCTGTCCTGTCTGTGGCAAAGTGCTTATCAGAAAGAGTAGCCTATGTGACAGCAGCAGGTTTCCTATAAAAGAAAAGTCAGTATGACCATATGTTTGACACCCAATATCTGATGATAAAAATCAATGTGCTCTAGAGGCGTCATTAAATAAAACAAACTGTCAACACTGCATACGTATTAGGCCTACCATTCCTCTGAACAACCACAGGCCGTGAGCAGGAAATAATGGAATGAAATGATGAATCCATCTTGTTGTAGACTTGCCATCCATTCCAATTACCACCTTCCCAATGGTTAATTGCTGCTTCTTCATGATCCGAACTAGTGTTTAGTTCTCGGTGATAGCAGTCCATAGTGTGTGCCTTCCCGTTAATATGAGTTTCCGGTAATTTCAGCAATCACCTAAGAAAAGAGCACCAGTCCAGTGAGTAATTAAGTGCAACTAGAACGCCTTAAACCATTTTAACTCAGATAATTAATTTTAATATCAACGCCTTAGGTTCACATTAGTACATGTGCACTATGGACATTATTATGCTTCACTGGTAACCAGGGTTACTGCTGAGAAAATCGACATGTACGCGATGACCCAGTCAAAGACTATCCACCATCGAGTGGTTAGTTAGTTGTTGGAGTGTTACGTCCTGGCAAAAACTAAGGGCATATCAGGGCAGACACCGACTTGTGACTGTGCACACTCATGGTGACTTTATAGTGCTTCCGCACTTGGAAAACAGGCCGCCTGGACCATGACCCAATATCCAACTCAGTCACATTATCCTGACACTGAGCTAACCAGTACTTGCCCTATCCTATTAATTCCAACCACCATGCTAGGAAGTGGCAAGTATCAATTTTAAATTCATTGTTTTGACTCGACCTGGAATCGAACTTCCGACCTTCCGAGGCGGCATCGAGGACTCTGCACATTATGCACCCAATATCGCCAACTCAAGGTGAAGGTCAGCAAAGGTCCTTCTGCATGCACTCTATGTTTATTAGTTTTTTTTGTTTTACGTCCTAGCAACAGCTAAGGTCATATCAGGACTGGTACTGACTTGTGACAGTGCACAATCATGGTGACTTTATAGTGCTGTTCCACTGGGAAACCAGGCTGCAGGCACCATGACCTGGTATTCCACTCAGTCACATTATCCTGACACTGAGCACACCAGTCCTTGCCCTGCCTAATAATGCAGAGTGCCTGGCTAGGAAGCGACAAGTATCAATTTTTAAGTCATTGGTTTGACTCGACCAGGGTTCGAACCCACGACCGCACGATCTACCAGCATGGGAGACGGACGCTCTAACTCATTCGGCCATCCCGTCTGTCTTGCACTCTGTGTTGTTTATTGACCCATCCCTCAATCATGCCATGGTGATCCAAACAAATCATGCTAGTTGCACAACTGAGCCAAAAGAGATCCTTAGCAATCGCATGGCTTACTGTTTGAATGCAAAATCGAATCAGGTAATGAAACTGTTATTCCAATAACTGTTCATGTATTTCTGAATCGGGATACTGACAAAGAAATTGTCCTCACATGGATGGCGAAAATTAGGCATCATTTCTGCACCGATGGTTTAATGGGCGCTTAAACCAATGGCAGATCTCGCAGCACAGTGTAGTTAAATTCTGCCCATAATTACAACTGAGCTGGTTAGTAGCTCTGCACTTCCCCTTTGATCACTTGCCGCTTAGTACACTCGCAGATATCTCAGCACTGGTGTTAATTGCATTCCAAAGTGAGGCTATATGCAATGGACGATAGTGTCCTGCAAGTGTGAGATCGATCAACTGCAAACATTTATATTAATACAAATACACTACTTTGGTGCAGTGGTGATTTCGGCTTGGCAGATTGACAAATGCATCATGAGAAGTCGCCAGAAGGTAGTGCCATAACAAATAGCACAAATATCTCCGTAACAGTGCAATGAAGTGCGAAAGACACAATTTTAAATAAGTGTCATGGACGTGATGAAAATTGGAAATATTACACCTGGAGCAGGATTCAAGCCACCACTTCTGGCCAATCCGCGGCGAGCATACTAACCACTTCACGACCGAGACTCGCTGATGCAATCACCTTATCCATGCCGAGCTGTGTATGTGGTTCCGTGCTAGAAACGTCAGACTATTACACTGGCGTAAGCATCATAATAGCCCTCATTTATTTAAGTGGTCCTCAGCCTCCAGCTTCGGCCCATTTGAAATTACCCACCTCCTCGGATCACCTATATGTGAAGCATAACATATTATACAAGTATAAACTCTAGGGGAAATAAGCGTGTTATTATTATTATTCCTCTTTAAGCGCTGTGGTGGATGGCACCCCCACCCCTGGTCGGGTTGAATGTATTCAGGTGGCCCCCCCTTGCACCTCACACACAACAGATATTTTTCTTATATGTGTATATAATATATTATATATATGATATATATGATATATATTTTATATATAACATAATATATATGATATATATATTATATATAACATAACATATATTATATATATATTATATATATAACATAACATAAATTATATATATATATATTTTATATATAACATAATATATATTACATATATTGTATATATAACATAATATGTGCTGCATAAGCATTATACGAGTATAATTATCCGTAAACTGATCATCCTTTATTGGTGCCTCTGGTTGCACTGTGTCTGGACACTTCACAACTACTGACACTTAACAAATCAGGCGGTGTGGACAGGCTCCCTGCCTTGCCTGGTGCTGCCACCTGGCCTATTCAGCTGCCACGACTCGGCCTCTTGCCTGTACCACTTGCTTAACAAACTTTGTTTATTGGCATAGGGTACTTACCTCTTGCCAGAGAATACAGTTTTCCATCCCACTACCTTATTTGACTTTCCTTCCATCTAGTAGGACATAATTATATATTATATATATATCCAACGCCTGTGAAAATTGTGTCTTTGGATTATATTATTGTGCTAAATAATACCACATTTCATGATAACATGAATGAACCCAAAAACTATTATCATAATCAAATCTGATAAATATCCACAATTGTAAATACTTCTAAGCATTATACTCGTAATCTCCACGGACTGGATCTCACCTCTCGGCTTCACCCATTTGAAATCGCTCTGCCGACCCACAACGGCTATGACATATTTCTTTCCGTGTTAATATCCTTCACTTTTGAAGGGCACGCTGTGTGAGGTGTTACCAACAACAACATTAGTTCCTCGCCTGTCGCCAGAGGGCGGGTTGGTGATGAGAATAGTCTGCAGCTACCGGACGAAGTTGGAGAGTGATTGGCAATGTTCGCAGCTGACTGCAACTTATTGGTCAATTGATCACAATTACCACAACCACCTAGCCAAAGGCAAAACCTGCAAAGCTTCGCATTTCATATTTAGAATTGGTTCTCAATGTGTCGCATACACAGAAACCATGCAAGGAATGCAAGGAGCCACATACACAGGTAGGCATGGATGAGGTGATTCCACCAGGGCCCGTATGCATGGGCCGGTGCTAGGACCCTAACCGCGGCTATTTTGGCACCACATGGCTAACGGTAGAAAATCCGCATGCATGAGCCGGTGCCAGCGCTAACCGCCGACCGTAGCCTAGGCTAAGTTACCCTGACTACAAGTCAGGTTTAACTGCTAGCCGTGCTGGTTAGTGTGCGTGTGAGGGTCTCAATCTATTCAATGCTGTCATATTTAACAGAATTACACACACAATAAGTGAAATGTTATCAATTTAACCCTAAATGCGAAGCGATATTAACGCTGCTGCTGCAGCAGCGGCGATATTAATATTTTCGAATCGAAGAATGTAAAGTAAACAAACCGGCGCCGCCGCAGCGACGTCGATATCCATACTGTCCAACGTCAAATAAACATGGCTACTGCCGTCGCCGCCGAATCGGCGGCAATATATTACACCCAAATCTATTCAATGCCATCATATTTAACAGAATTACATACGCAATAAGTGAAATCTTATCAATTTAATCCTAAATTCGAACCAATATTAACACCGCTGCCGCATTGGCGGCGTTATTCATATTGTTGACTCGAGGGAGCTCCCAAATCTATAAATAACTTCACAGTTAGCTATCCGCACCGGCTAGTACATTTATGCATACGGCTTGACCTAATTAACCAAGGCCCTCCTAGCCGTGGATAGCTATCCCATATCTAGCGTGTAGCACCGGCTACGCATAGCTCCAACCCATGCATACGGCCCCAAGGTGCTAAGGTACTGAAGTGGTTAGTATGCTAGCCCCGGATTGGCCAGAGGTGGTGGCTTGAATCCTGCTCCAGGTGCAATATTTCCAATTTCCATCACGTTCATGACACTTATTTATTTCAAAATGGTCACCAAAAATTAATGTTGCATGTTTGCACTTCAAATAGCTCAAAAGATAGCCATTCTAAAGAAATATGACTTCAGTGCACAGATACGGAGCTATGTTTACTATTTCTGATGACGTTACATTCTGGCGACTGTTGCAATTGTCAATCTGCCGCATTATCCAATGGAAGCATCAGATTTTCTAAACCAAATTATTGATCTAAATCTGATAGTAGATATCAAACTTAGCTACAAAAGTCTATGCACCTTTAATGTCATGGCATCGTGTTTCATTTAACAGAATCACCACCTATATGTCCGAATGGAGTGCTTCTGTGTAGCATCAGCTAGTCTGTATTAAGAGGAATTATACTTAACATTAGAAACATGTAACTATTTACACACGTAAAGAAATGAAGGGTAGACATGCTGTTCATTACAATATCACACGTGTTATATGTGATGTATAAGCATGATATCTACATGCATACATATCAGAGATATATATATTCCCGACCAATATGAATATATATGTATACACACAGCTTCCCCCCCCCCCTTAGACGAACACACTTATCCCCCCCCCCCACCACCACCACCACCACCACACACACACACGCACGCACGCACACTTCAATCCGCATCCCGACACCCGCACCCCATCGTTCCCCGTGCCTCACGTGACCATCTCCAAATGGATTTCAGGATGCGTACGTGCGCGTACACACACACACGCCTGTCAAGCAATATACTTCACTGCCGAGAAAACATTCCGCAAAAGGGGAAATTGTTTGAAAGCCTTCGGGGAACTGGTGCGATTTGCATTAGCTGATTGGTGTTGCACTTACAGTCGGCGGCACATGTAATATGAATAATGTATTTCATTATCCAGTCACTGGTAAAATGTGTCTCAGAGATTAGGAAGCATGCCGCAGCTGACCCGCCGCTATGCACATGCCTGGTGGATATCGGCGCATGCGCACAAGTCAATGTTGGATGGATTGCATTTGATAACATGCGCTAGTTAACACTGGTGGACGCACATGTATATATATATATGTGATCTATAATATATTATACAGATACACATAAATGGGTCATTCTTTAAAACTGGGCACCACATATTTGGTTTCCACGCTACAATGCTGATAATTTGTTCTTTCTTTTATTGATTTCAAGTCAAATAATTATTCTATCCTTTGTGTATTAAGTATGTTAGCAATAGTACATATATTGAAGCTATCCCAAGAAAGAAATTAAAAGTTTACTTATATGATTTTGTGCTAATGTGAAAAAGTGAAAATTTACACATTTACACTATGCATGTAGCCAAACTTTTTTCAAACTTTTTTTTCAACTTTTATCTTGTAATTCTGCTTAAGAGGAATCAACCAAATCTTGTTTGACTATGTTGTACATGTTAAAATGAGGTTCTGGATGTGTCTTTGATTTTCATGTTACACGAGTGATATTAATCAATTTGTATAAGATCTAATTCAAAAAGTAAAATTCATTTTTTGCAACTCTGACCTATGCACAACATGCAAACCTTCAAAGGACATTGGATTAGGCTATTATTTGGAAGGTTTTTTGCTATTATTTGGAAGGTTTTCAGTTTTGGTTTCCATGTCACAGCTTTGTGCCCAGTTTTAAAGAATGACCCAAATACAAGTGTGATCTGATGTGAATATTATATACTGTAATATTGCAGGTGTGATAGTTATGGTATTTTGGTTCCGACCGGACATTCAGTTCTGGAAACTTGGCCCACATTCGCCCAGCTTCACGCCAAGTTGGGCTCGTCCGGGTGCTTCATACATGCTTGAATGGTTAGTCACCAGGAAAGTTTTGAATTTATCTGTAGGGTGGTTGTCATCTGACCACGGGCCTAATAAACGACGGCTCCGACCTACACCTGTCTTCTTTTCCTTATTTCTATTATGGGTAGCGAAGAATATTTATTTCTACATCTATAAAAAACAGTTTGTTTTATTTAACGACGCCTCTAGAGCACATTTATTTTTATCATACGCTATTGGACATCAAACATATGGTCATTCAGACATCTTTCTTTGGAGGAAACCCACTGCCGCCACGTAGGCTACTCTTTCCGATAAGCAGCAAGGGCTCTTTTATATGCACTTTCACACAATAGGACAACACATACCACAGCCTTTGATGAACCAGTTGTGGACCACTGGTTGGAACGGAATATAGCACAAACTGCAAATGTGTCCACTGAATAGGATCGATTGGATGACCCACACCATCACAGGTGGACACATTACTGCCTGAGCTACGTCCTGCTCCTATATATAGATAGAGTTATGCATATAATGTATAATGCTAATCATATTATCGCCCATAATAACAAGGAGGGGCCTATGCAACTCTCCACCCTATCTGTGAATTGGTAATATATATGTGTGTATACATTACCCTATCTGTGAATTGGCAATATATATGTGTGTATATATACATATATGTGGATATCTATTGTGCAACATCTTATGCGCATAGAATTAATTACGGATTCCTCCTGCTACTAATTGTTTGTAATTATTCCAGTTGAATTATTTTCTGCTCTGTACTTCTATCTTTCGGTGCTTGGGAGTCGGGGGTCGTAGAGCGACCTGCCAGGGGCACGTATGCATGACGCGGTGTTAGCTTACACTCGGTGTGGTTGCGCTAACACCACTCCTTGCGTACTGAGTTTTCGCCACTAACCTAGAAATCCCCACCAAAACCAGTTTTGGCTCACTAACACCGCGTCATGCGTACAGGCCCTCTGGTGAGTAGCTACGTCTGCTTTGGAGCAGGCCAATTGTTTAATAAAAATGTAACGGTAGGTGTTTAGGGGCAGCCAGAATGTCAGACTCGCTTCAACTCGTTGTTGTCGTCCTTTTATGGAAGACATCAGTAATATATATGACATAAATATGATATATATGAGATCATAAATATATGCATATATATGACATCATAAATATGTGCATGTATGTCGTGGGGGTGAGGAAATATTGCGCCTAGAGCAGGAATCAAACCCACATCTCTTGCATTCCGGGCCAGTGTGCTAACCATTACAACACCTAGGCTCCCTGATATTAGCTTTCATGAAATGTACTCGAACGGACGGGGCTGCTTCTGGTTACAAAAAGAGAGGGCGCCCTCATCTCCGGTTCAAGGATACCATCAAGAGAAACCTGAAGTTGAGAGACATTACGACCGACTCATGAACACAACTCTCACAGCAGAGACCTATATGGAGAGCGGCAGTCAAGTAATGAAAGCAGTCTTTGTCGCATCGTGACCGACAGCATGATGATGATGATGAATATACATGACCTTAGAATGGCTCCCGTTTTCTGAGAAAACTCTATTAAATCTATAGTTTTGTCGTTGGGGTGATGAAAATGGGAAATATTATGCACAGAGTGGGAATCGAACCCACATATCTTGTATTTCGGGCTAGTATTCAAACCATTACACCACCTAGGCTCCCCAATTTCACCAACCTATCCACAACCACCTGTCTATATGGCTCATTGCATGAGAGGTCAGTGCAGACTACTACATTATTAGTATTATGATTAATGATTGGGTTGATGAGTCCATGGTTCGAACCCGGGGTTCGAACCCCATGAAACATGACCTACTATTGTGTTTTTATTTCTTAATGAGCCACTGGCCTAGATTCTGAAAGCTAACAATTATTACATGACCTTAGAATGGCTCCCGTTTTCTGAGAAAACTCTATTAAATCTATAGTTTTGTCGTTGGGGTGATGAAAATGGGAAATATTATGCACAGAGTGGGAATCGAACCCACATATCTTGTATTTCGGGCTAGTATTCTAACCATTACACCACCTAGGCTCCCTAATTTCACCAACCTATCCACGACCACCTGTCTATATGGCTCATTGCATGAGAGGTCAGTGCAGACTACTACATTATTAGTATTATGATTAATGATTGGGTTGATGAGTCCATGGTTCGAACCCGGGGTTCGAACCCCATGATACATGACCTACTATTGTGTTTTTATTTCTTAATGAGCCGCTGGCCTAGATTCTGAAAGCTAACAATTATTACGTGCTCTATGAGTGGATAAATAAAGAGAATGGTGGATAATATTCGGGTGGATATCAGACACAAAACTCAACCACTCCGGAATCAATAGGACACTATTATTGCATGACAAGAGTGTTTTACTAAAGTAAAATATCGCTATTGATCTAAATCTAGGTGAGTGATTGTCGGAATGCATGCCCACCAACGTTCCCACTTCCCGTGATGGGATACTTATTGACATGCTGCATACACAGGGTGCACGTGGTGCCACACCACGTGACCTCGTTAGATAGCCAATGAAACGAGCTGTAACTCACACCCGAGTCCGTTTGTTTGTTTTGTTTGTTTGTTGTTGTTTTAAGTCCGACCAACATCTGAGGTCATATCGGGATGGGTACCTACTTGTGACAGTGCGCACTAATGGTGACTTTATAGTGCTGCCCCACTGGGAAATCAGGCCACCGGCACCATGACCCGATATCCAACTCACTTACATTATCCTGACACTGAGCTAACCAGTCCTTGCCCTATCCTATTAATGCTGAGCGCCAGGCTAAGAAGCGAAAAGTATCAATTTTAAAGTCATTAGTTTGACTCGACAGGGAAACAAACTTCCGACCTTCCGCATGCAAGGCCCGCGTTCTACTGATTAGGCCACCGCGACGGGTACAGAAGCTCCAGTCCACAAACAGACGAATGAGTTGAGCATCGGTCTACCGCTTAAATGGTCGATAGTGGTGTAATATCTTGGGACTCGGCCGTCTGAGCCCCAAGTATCACTAGTCTCCCCAGGTGTTTTCTGACAACTGTCTGTCAGTTCCCACCTGGTGTCACTCTCCACACTCTGATAGTCATAAGGAAGAAGTTTGCGCAAGATTGAGAGTAAAGAAGTTGTGCTTCATTGGCATCAACTCCTGTTCACCTACTGACAACCTATCACCCTCACTCCTTACCAACTGCCCATGCAGATCCACATGACTCTTGCTTGTGTATATCAGAATCAGTGCCTACAGCCCATTGAACCTGAGTCCAATGGTTGTTGCACACAGCTCAGTGTCTTTGGAATAGCTGCTGCTAGTTTGAGTGTAGAAAGTGGAGTCTCAGACTAGAGTGTTTAGAGTGGGGTCTGTGTGTCAGGTATAAGGAATGCAGGTGTCTGGGCTCACATAGCCAGCCAATCCACAGCCTGGGTGGGAGACGCCCTAATAGGGGGCAGCTGTGACTCAACCCCCAGCTGCAGGTGGTGTCCACAATGAATGCAGGACGGTTGGGTGTGCTTGCCCAGTGGCCCAATGGTAACAGGTAGTTGCAGACAGTTACAATAAACATATATTAAAATGCCCTTCCCCTCCACTTGCCTTCTTTCTGGTTCATGGAGGGGACATTTCAATAATCATTAACCTTCTCTTAGATATGAACATCAAATCACAATCTTGGTCATTATGTGTTATCACATTTTCACATAGGTGCTTATGTCACACAGCGAGTGCTTCTCTGTTACATAATCCTGGTGCCCACTCTGTTGCCCGAGAATAGTAATGCTCTTTGCCAATATATAAATCCGAACCGAAAATCCATATATTTTTACAGCGGGATTCGAAACCACAGGTCCGAAACCTCATCGAGTCAAAACCAATGACTTAAAAATTTATACTTGTCGCTTCCTAGCCAGGCACTCAGCATTATTAGGATAGAGCAAGGACTGGTTGGATCAGTGTCAGGATAATGTGACTGAGTGGGATCTCAGCTCATGTTTATGGTGCTGGCAGCCTGGTCCCCCAGTGGAGCAGCACTATAATAGTCACCATGAGTGCGCACTTTCACAAGTCGGTACCCATCCTGATATGATCTTATACATTGCCAGGATGTGAAACTCAAACAACTAACCAACTGTGATATCAGATTTCCACCTTCGGTTAAAATCTTAAATGCTACAGAATGATCGGATTTTATTCATCAGATTTCTAATGTTACAAAGACAGTTTTTTCAAATGCATATTTTGTGTGCCATTACAACCCATTCTAAATTAGTTCTGAATTCCATCTATATTAAATGGCTCAGGTTACATCGATTTGAAATGAAAGCCTTGTTTGTTTAAGACCTCTCACGCCCACCCGGCATAAACAATAAACTTTGTCTATCTGGGTACTCAAAAGCATGCACAGTATTTGATGGCACGCACCTGGAAAGGAAAGTTAAAAAAAATATTTAACGACACCTCTAGAGCACATCGCTTTTCATCATCGGCTATTGGACGTCAAACATATCATCATTCTGACATATTTCTTTTGAGGAAATAAAGGATAAGACACACGAACGACTGCACACAGTGAAGGCTAGTTCCAAACTGTTTTATTTTAGTCTACTCTGCCGCCACGCCCCTAATGACGTCACTCGGGGTTCCCCACCTCACATGGTGGGGTATCCCCAATCCATACATATATATATCACATCTCCCCTTTATTTTTTTTTAAGTTGAATTGTTAACTTAATGGGGTGGTACTTTTTGTGTTGCAATTTAATTGGTATTACTATCTGGTTATCCTTAAATAATAAACCATCCACCTATGTTATATTGTCTTTAAACGTGAAAAAAGGTCTTGCTAATACATGTATTTGCCTTTTATCAACGGGCCAACCTTGTTGCGTCATTGAATTACTTCGCGCGAAGCTTCACCTATTTTAGTTTCACTTGCAATTTGTTGGAGCATGGGTCGAGCCACATCGATCTGTGCAACAGCTAGACTCGAGTCGAATAAATTATGTGTAGTATAAAGCATTTATACCAATATTATTCTGGATGGAACCTGTTAATTGTTAATCGCGGCGGGGCGGACTCGAACCTGGGCCCCCCGCCTTGCACACCGGGCCGGGAGAACTGCCAGCTCTAGGGGGCTGAGGCAAGTCTAATCCTGCTAGGCGTTGGGCGCATGCGCCAAGCCTCCGAGCATCCAGTCGGACCGAGGCAAGTCTAGGCTGGAATGTGTCATGCGCATGCGCGCGCCTCCAGCCCCCAACGGTTCTCCAGTATATCGGCCATTCGAACCCGAGTTCTAGCTTGGAAGAGACGTGCCCGTGCACCAACGTGCCCGTGCACCAACGTGCCCGTGCACCGCGTGAGCCTGCAAGATGCCGGTCGATATCTGTGCGACGTGTGGGGAGGAACATGATGCCCCGCGGGGTCTCAAATGCAAGAGGACTGAGACCGGCAGACGGTCTGTGAAGGCGGAAACCGCTTCGTCGAGTGAGGAAACCGCGGGTACGTTGGAAGCCGCGGCCGGTAAATCAAACCGGCGCACGGGTGAAGGAACGGAAGACTACGAGGAGGACGACGAGGAGCGGGAGCTGCGACGGTTGGTGGCGGCTG
>CM059196.1:34988896-35065386 GCA_030323885.1 Branchipolynoe longqiensis | reverse complement strand
CCCGCGCACACACCACCGACATAGCACCAAACAAATTATTTGATGACAACATCTCCGTGGCAACCATAGATATTGCCCATGACATGATTGACCGGATCACAAAGGGTACAAACAAAGATACCACACTCACTGAGGTTACAAAGTTAGTAAGAGAGGGTTGGCCCTCCCAGAATAATTTGGTTATGTCGTGCGCTAAACCATTCCTTACCTATAAAGACGAAATAGTAAATAGAGCGGGTATATTATTTAAAGGAACTCAAATAATTATACCCTCTAGTTTGCAAACGGAAATGTTAAGTGTATTGCATGAAACCCAATTGGGGATAATAAAATGTAAGCAGCTGGCCAGAGACAATGTGTTTTGGCCTGGGATGAACCGGCAAATTGAAGACTTGATAGCCCGGTGTAGCACTTGTCAGAACTATAGAAATTCCCTTAGTGCTGAGCCCATGACCCCTCATGACATACCCGATATACCATTCTGCAAAGTGGGGGTCGATTTATTCCAATACCAGAATACGACGTATCTCATCCTGGTGGATTATTATTCGAAATTCCCCGAAGTAGTAGAACTACAACATACAACGTCCAATGCAATAATTAAATCCCTGAAGGAAATCTTTGGACGATATGGTATACCGACATCACTAATGTCTGACAATGGGCCACAATTTACAAGTAATGAATTCAAACATTTTGTGAGCACATATAAATTCAATCACATTGTCTCTAGCCCATACTATCCTAAAAGTAATGGTCAAATAGAACGCTATGTTCAGACAATAAAAAAAATGATGAAAAAAGCAGGGGATAATGACCAGGACTACAACCTGTACTTATTAAACTACCGAAATACTCCTCTCACTAAGATGAACGCCTCTCCAGCTCAACTGCTCATGAGTCGTCGCCTTCGATCTAAAATGCCAACAACAACAAAAAAATTGCACCCAGAGGTTCAAAAATGCAAAACAAAAAACCTTGCCCAATTACAGGAGCGTCAAAAATACTACTATGATAAAAGAGCGGGTAAAGAAAAAAAGTTGATACAAATCGCAGACCACGTCAGGTACAAAACACACGACGGTAAATGGAGGGGTGGCACTATAACACGTACAAACAAACAAAACCCCAAAGATTATGTCATTGTAAACTGCGCGGGGAAGGAATTACACCGAAACCGGGTGCACATGTTTAAAGTACCACCAACTGATAACACACATTGCCAGCCCCTGAATAACGGTGCACCACAAAATAGCACCGAAGCTAATCAAACAATGTTCATGAACAAACACAGCATACCTGACAAAACAACAAAACTATACACGACTCAGAGTGGACGCGTCTCACGTCCGCCGAAAAGATTTGGGTTTCCAGAAAGCAATTACAAATACAAATAAACCAATACCAATGTTTACATGTCAAGTTTCATGTGTTCGACACATCATAAATGTTGATGTTCCCCACGAAACTATGTTATACTGCTCGCTATATAATAACTTACTCGATCGTTCATCCATGTTTCCAAGTTCCAGGTTCACTATGTTACCCGTTCATATATATATATATATATAAACTAATTATTAAGACAATGTGACATTTTGTATAAATTTTTTAAAAAAATAAATAAAAATAAAAAAAATAAAAAGGGGAGGGAAGATGTAAGGTATACGTAGAGTGCGTATAGCCAGAGGCTCGAGGGGTGACGTCAGAGATTGGAAGGTAAATAAACACTTACAGACTGGACGTCGAGGTGTTCAAGTGTCATCCATATACTACAGCGGCGAAGGCGCGGGAGAGAAGGAAGAAGGCGCTGCGTGCAGTACTGGACGCTGGATCGCCGGAGGAAGATGCAGCACCAGTGGTGAAGGCGACAAAAAAGAAGTCGTCAGGGAAAAAGGTGGGGGGAGTCATCAGCCGAGCCTGGTGAATCCCCGAGTGATAGTAGCTCCGACTATGACTCGGCTTCAGATAGTGATACGGAGAGGAACAGCAGGAGGAGACGAAGGAGGCGCAGGCGCAGTAAGTTCGCGTTAAACAAATATACAATAAACGAGAAGCGCCTTAAAAAACTATCGGTGATGGAGCTGATCCATGCCGCCTTAATATGGTGCATTAAGCGCGGGAAACATGTGGGATTTGAATATGAAGATTTGGAACGTTACATTGGTCATGTTGCATATATGTGTATGCACGCTTCTACGTCTACCTACACGGACCAGGCCTACGACAAGGCGATCAGGGACAAGGTGAAGGAAAAGGGACTGAAAGCCTTTGTCATGGGGGATCACGAGATATCTCTCCTTCATTTCAATTTGGAGAACACCCGTAGTAACAGGGACGCCAAGCGTCCGGCACGGCTAGCTTATACCGGGAAAACATATGACAATACCCGGAAGCTCTGTTATGCTTATAACTATAATAAAGAGGGCTGCACCGTGCGGCGCTGTGATTATGAACATAAATGCCTAAACTGTAAATCGGGGGCGCACCCGTCGAGTGAGTGTAAAAATAAGCGAAACTGACTGGTGTGCCAGCCTGCTAGGGGAGCGGGGCCGGCGCCCATTGACCAGTTTGAATTTGAATTACGCGCCAAAAGTGGCGGCATCCAAGATGGCGGCCGAGTCGGGGACGCTACTTTGGCATCCCCCGACGTTCGATGTGAGGTGACTGAGGGCAGTGGGGCTAACATGGCCTCACCAAATTATGTATGTGATGTTGATGTTCGACTTGGTGAATTAATCAGAACTGTGCATTAAAAGATATTAATCGAGATGAAAGTATTGCTCAGGCAGAATGTGACTTTGATATATGTGATGCTTTAAAATGTGATGTTTCAGGTGACGCTGATTTAACACGCAATGTGCTGTGTACTGAGGTTTCAGGTGAGGGAAACGTTGCGGGTGTTGTGGTTTGTGTTGATGTGATGGTTGATCACCCAGATACTTATATTGTTGCCGATGATAAGCCGGCCGCAGATGTGTTAGCAGATACGGGTTACGGTTGTGCGGCAGACCAGCACACCGGAGGTGAGGGCGACATGCCACAATGGGGTGCTGAGAGTGGGCGGTGCCATATCTATCCGGGCATGTGCGATGAGAATGGGGACTGGCTTAGGATCGTCGGGCCTGACCTCTCTCAGCCAGATCAGGTTGAGGTGTACTGCTCGATGTGGGTAGTTGACCAATGGGGTGAAGAACGGGTTGAGAAAAGTATCAATATCTATGCGGCGTGTCTCCAGGGCATTTGTGAGTGCACGCATGAGGTGGGCGGGGCGACAGCCCAGATCAAACCCTGTCGTATCTACGCTGAGGCGATGTGCCGCGGCGACACTGACCCAGACTGGGAGTACATCCTCAGGGGGGCCTGCTTTGGTTATCGGGTAATCGACCCAGACTGTACGAGCGCCTACTCTCAAGGGAATTACTCGTCCATAACTAAGGGGGTGACGGGGAGCTTGATGAGCAATAGGCTTCGTGATGAGATATCTGCAGGCTTGGTGTGTGTCGTAGACGAACCGTGTCTATGTGTACACCCTATGGGGGCTGTGCCCAAAGGGCATGATGACTTCAGAGCCATCGTGGACTGCTCGAGTCCAACAGGGTTCTGTGTGAACGAGCACACTCGAGCCTGCAGAACAAATTTTAGTTATAATTCTGTCGAGACAGTCACTAGATTACTCCAGGAGGGGGACCATATGGCCACTATAGATATTTCAAACGCATACAGGGCGATCAATATACACCCGGCCAGCAGAGAGCGTCAAGGCCTAAGCTGGGACTTTGGGGATGGCATAGTTAATCTAAGGGATAACAGGCTGTGCATGGGTCTGATTATTTGTGTGGATGGTCGTTGAGTGAGCACATGAAAGGCCATCTGCAAAGTACATATTGGTACCTTTAACATACATCAATACAACATTATAATTTTGCAAACGGAGTCTCAGTCTTTCATTCTAGCCTACAACATGTGTATGGGTTTGTTCATTATTGCAATTAACGGTTTATGGTCAGTCTGAATTGTTACTTGTTTACCAAAAATATATTGATGGAACTTTTTACACCCAAAACATATTGCAAGGAGTTCCTTTTCGATGATCGCATAGCTCGACTGTGCTTGGTCTAATGGTTTTGATGCCATCGCGACTGGTTTATTATCCTGGAACAATACAGCTCCCAAACCAGACTTGGATACGTCAACTAATAGGGTTATGGGTTTTGTTACATCATAATATTGCAATACTGGTGCTGTAATTAACAATTTTAACATTGAGAACGCCTCTATTTGTTTGTGCTGCCAATGCCAGGCGATGTTTTTTTCTAACAATTGTCGTAGTGGTTTTGCTATGTCCGACATATTTGGGATAAATTTTCCCACATAACCGATCATGCCCAGGAACCTTTGCACTCCAGCTTTGTCCATCGGTGACGGCATATCGATAATGGTCTGAATCCTCTCATTTGTAGGTTTTACTCCTGCTTGTGTCAGTGTATGTCCTACATATTTAACATCTTTTTTGCATATTTTTGATTTAGCAGGGTTGAATTTCCAATTAACCTCTCGTGCTCTTTTGAATACAGCTTCTAACCGGGCATTGTGCTCTTCAATAGTGGAGCCGTATACGAGTATGTCGTCTGTGACTACATTCACTCCTAATCCATACACAATTTGGTTCATTTCCTGCACAAAAATGTCCCCGGTGGTTTTAATGCCAAATGGTAATCTCATGAAACGGTACCGACCCCATGGTGTGTTAAATGTGCATAGTTTGCTACTGTTATTGTCTAACTCGATTTGCCAGTAACCACTATTGGCATCTATGACCGAAAAAAATGTTGCATCTGATGTTTTAGCTATTACTTCCTCTATGGTTCTTGTTGGATATGGACTTTTGAGTATCGCTTTATTTAACCTAGTTGGATCTAAACATACGCAAATTTATTTGTTTTTTTGACTATGGTTATTGAATTAACCCATGGGGTGGGTTCCATTTCCTGAACTATTACTCCTAAATGGATCATTTTTTTAAATTCATCCTTTACTTGATCTGCTATTGCATGAGGTATTCGTCTAGGTGGGTCTATACATGGGGGTACATTTTGATCAATATAAATAACTGCATTGCTTTTAATTTTCCCTAGCCCTTCGAAAATGTCATAATATTTGTTTACCAGAAGCTGTGCGCTTGGTTTGTCTGCTTGTACGCTGATCGGTGTTGGGTGTTGTACCGCTGCCTTGCCTCTCGACAACGTGTTGACGCGTCGTTTTAGCCCAAGGTCTGCGCACGCGTCGCTTCCCAGTCTCGGGCAGCTGGTACTTGTTACTTGGTAGCGCAGCCATTTTCCATTTGTGTGGATTTCAGGCTCTCCCTCTGGACGAATCCACTCCCCCGAGAATGTCACCAATGTGCACTTTGTTGGGTGAAGGACCACATTATTTAGCTTGTTATACATATGTTTTGGAATTATGTTGGCTTGAGATCCTGTATCCAATTTGAATTGCACTTTCTCAGCATTGAGAGAAAGGGTGGCAAACCACAGTGACGTGTCTCCTATCGGGTTGTGATACACACCCAATGAATAAATCATTATCCACGTCATATTCACTCGCAATGTCAGTTGGGGCTGGGTTGTTGTCAGCGACTTGTATGACATTCAGGCTTGCATAATTTGGTTGTTTTGTTTTACACACTTTAGAAAAATGTCCCAGCAAGTGACATTTCAAACATTGCTTTCCTTTGGCCGGGCATTGTCCAGGGACATGCATGTAACCACACCTACCACACTGTTTACTGGTTGTAGCTGGTCTTGCTTGAGTGCGCTGACCTGTCCAGGATGGCGCACGTGGCATGGTCAGAGCGGGTGTCCTTGGGCGCACACTGACAGCGTCCACCTGTTTGACCTCCATTGTTGCTGTCGTGTCTGACAATAGGGTTGCACGGTGTTCGCTCAAACGGCATGTCTCGATACATTGCTCCAATGCCAAGTTGGCTGTCTGGAGCAGACAGTCTTGTAATTTTGCCTCTTTGACACCGCAAAATACCCTGTCGCACAGCATGGAGTCAGTCAGTTCCCCATAGTTACAGTGTGCAATGCGGTACTGCAGTTCTCTAATGTATGTGTCCATTGACTGCGTTGTTTGATGTAGTGAGTTAAATTTATAACGGATAACCATTATATTGGTTTTTCCTTCAGAATACGTGCGGAACGCTTCAATTAGAGGTTGGATTTTATCAATGATACTGGTCTCACTTTTGAGTGTTCTATACACTTTTTGTGCCTCGGCACCAGCTACATGTAAAAACACTGTGCACTGTACCTTCTCGGCATTGGCATGGACTCCGGCGGCTGCAGTGTAATATTCATAGGAGTCGTACCACATTTCCCAATTCAGGGACATGTTATCCTCAAATTTTAATGGTCCTGGGGGGCTTTAGTCCTGTGAGCGACATTGTGAGTTCCTGTTATCTCACACCATGTAATAAAGGATAAGACACACAAACGACTGCACACGGTGAAGGCTAGTTCCAAACTCTTTTAGTCTAGTCTACCGCCACGTCCCTAATGACATCACTCGGGGTACCCCACCTCACATGGTGGGGTATCCCCAATCCATACATATGGGTCCCTCTCCTGAAAACTGGCCAAAAGTGTCACATGGAGAGTTAAAATTTAATATTTGTATATTTTACATTTTTTGGTTGCAAATGAAAGCTGGAAATCTCCCCTTTACATATATGTAAAATATAAATTGATGAGATAACAAATAAAGGCGTAGTCCATGAATAAGATATCTCTTATGGCAGTAGAACATGTGCGTCACACGTGTAACACATGTTTAGGACACCACACAGTCTGCTTAAGAAATGGCATAATATACAGAAATATCTAGTGCTTATCTGGATAAAAAAAAGTAATTCCCAGCCATGCTTTATTCACTGAATAATTAGTGTACAATATTTGTGTGGCATCCAGACACCACGGTTACACGTGTGACGGAAATTTGTAATGTTATTTCTGAAGACATTAAATTTTTTTTTTTTTAAATTTAAGCATGCATACATGTTAATAAATACTTCCTCTTTGATTTGGGAACTGTTTTGTTTGATATATCAATGCAATACAAGATGTTAATAAGGATTCAACCACGTCCCATATGTCATGTTACAAATGGCTGGCTGTAAAATGGGGTTTTTTGGTACAAAAACAGTTCATAACTAAAAAGACCAAAGTTGCACACAGTTTTATTTTATTTCCCTTATTTCTTTCATCAAATATGAACATGAATATGAAAAGAATAAGGAAAAAAATAAGTAGGAAGGTCTTAATTGATGTTTTAAAATCCCATCTCATGCTGACCAGATTTCAGGAGAGTGACCCATACATATATATATATATATGACAGAAACCTGCTGCCAACACAGAGGCTACTCTTTCCTTTAAGCATCAAGGGGTCTTTTATATGCACTATCCCATAGACGGGATAGTGCATATACGCACTATCCCATAGACGGGACACAGCATTTGATGAACCAGTTGTGGACCACTGGTTGGAACGGAAAATAGCCCAAACTGCAAATGTGTCCACTGAGCAGGATCGATTGGATGACCCACACCTTCACAGGTGGACACTCTACCGCTTGACCTATGTCGCGCTCCGCGCGCACACGGATGCATATATATGTGTAAAGTCCACCGATGGAATCTGTGGTTGTCTAGGCAGGCTGTAGTGAAATCAATACAGGCAAAAAGAGAAAGGAAGAGCATAAATTGTGAAACTAGAGAGAGAGCCAAGACCTCTGGTTTATTATTTATAGTGGTACATGGATCCAGTATGGCATATCACCTGACCGTATTCTCAAATGAGAACAAGCAACTACAGCTCTACCAATGAACATCAAGCATTCCTGTGGCCCCTTGGTTACAGTGATCTGCCCACCACCACCAAATGGTGTGGCCCCTTTGGTCACCACCTGCCCTGAGCTGAGAGTGTGGTGATCGGTGACTAACAGAGGGGTGAGGGAGTAGTGGGTGGAGCTCCACGTGCCCCTTACACACTCAGGGATGAAAGTCGTCTCCGGGAAAAAAAGCGGAAATGCTGATACTCTCCCATAGGTTTAGCATTGTCAGGGATTCTCGGAAAATTTCCGGAAGTAGGGTTTCATATATATTGGTATACGCTGATAGTGCTGCACCGTTTGAAGCATGTATTAGTATTATAGGACTATGCTGATAGTGCTGCAGCGTCTGCACCTCATATTAGTATACCCTGATGGTGCTGTGGGATTGAAAAATCCCGGAAATCCGCGAAATCGCGGAGATCTTTCATCCCTGCACACTATCCTACTAGCACTACAATGTCTATTTACAATGAGGAAAGTACCAGCAGCAACTACATAAACACATCTATGCACCTGGCTGTATATACCTTTTTCATAAGTAGAACATTTGCATTCCCCCACCAATGCATTTTACCGGAATATTTTACATATGGTTCTACTGCTGTCTCTAAGAATTTGATGTGTTGGAGCTAACATGACCCTCTCAATATTGGACAAATACAGAATGACCCTATTAAAGCTACCCTACATACTCAATTAACAGCATGTCCGCTACCTCCCCTCACATCTTTTATGTGCGTAATGAGCTTACTGGTTAAAGTTGCATAACGCGTTGAAAGCATATTTTAGAAACCCGAAAGCACTTTGCTATATTGAACCTACATGTCCAACTTAGCTACCGGTGCACATATTAAACATGTATTCCTGCATAGAAGGAACATTAAGTCAATTTAATAGAACATTTCACTGTTGTGACTCATGCAACCTTAGGTTCTCCAGCATGTCTGTGTCCATGTCAAATTGATTTAACATGTTTCTCCTCATTTCAAACATATCTAACGTGAGCAATTTATATTAAAAGGTATGCCAATAGTAACATAATGAAATTTATTTTTTAAATATGACAGAATCGAATTTTACAACTTTACTCGGTGCCTACTGGCTTGCCCTCAGTGTGAAGTAAGCAGACATGATATTTGCATAATCAGGTAGTTTTCAGTTTCTATCATTCTTTTATATAAATATGTTAGATTGATTATTATACTCAACCTTACTAACCTTTGAGGTAACTTTGATTTTAAAGTTGCATAGTCCGATGGTTTTGAGTTTCTGTAATTTTTCTGAGATAAATATATTAGATCGATCATCAGTATCTACTTTACATTAGTTTAAAGTTACATTCATTTTAAATGGTAAACTTTTGAGATATTTGAAGTGAAAACATGGAAAATTAGTTTTGGCAAGCTTGCTAAAACTCTGACACCATAGACCTCTACAGTAACATGTTCTATTAAATTGACTCAGTATTCCCTTCTATGCAGAAACAAATGTTCAACAAGTGCATCAGTATCTAAGTTAGATAAACAAAAATCAAATTTAGATAATTGTTTGGTTTTGAAAATTTCATATTTCATTGGACTATGCAACTTTAAATGGCTAACTTTTGAGATATTTGAAGAGCAAACCTGCCAAAACTCTGACGCCATATATAGGCTTCTGCCGCAAAAGATTGTATTAAATTACATCAGTATTCCCTTCAGTGTAGCAACAAATGTTTGATGAGTTAAAAATATAGAACAAATGTTTGATAAGGTAGAAATGAAGAATCAAATCTAAATAATTGCTTTGCTTTCGACACTTTGATATTTTCACTGGACTATGCAGCTTTAAGCGCCATTACGAGTGTAATGGATGGAAGACGCGTGAACACTTTGACGTCCAGTGTGTGAGTGAGTTTATTTCCTTTCTTTCCTGACGCTTCCAACCTACGTCACTCCCCTGGTCACTCGCTATACGCACTCTACTTGTATATTACATCTTCCCCCTTCAAAATGATTGTGTTGATGTTAACCCAGGGGGGTCTTAATGTAAACTTGTTTTATTGTTATTTTATTATTACTTACTCTGAACTCGTAAACGTTTCTTTGAACAAGCATGAACAGGTAATGTCATTTTTTCAGGGGTTGGAATAAAAAAAACTAGAACAGACATACTCCTGTATGAACGCTTAAACTACTCTCCGTTATGGATAGTTACATCAATATTCATGCTGGGAACAACGTTGCTTATTGGATTTGGTTTGGCAACGACATGCAACTTGAAATTGAACATTATTAAATGTGCATTCGTTTTCCCCTAGACTTGGGTGACATATGTTACCGTTAGTAGTTGTGGTTTGGTATTCCTAGTCGATCAGGTAGGCGCGAGACACGCCCACTTTTAGTGGTATATGTATTTGTCCCTCTGTTTGGCTTGTTGTGTGCCTTCACAGTTGATGTACATTCAGTTTCTGTGTCAGTGTGCGGTGTGGATGTATGCGCTGGTCGGCAATGCTGAACTGTAGTTGTTGGTATTTTAAACATGTGGACACGGTTTCAGTGTAATTTCTTACCTGCGCGGTTTACAATTACATAATCTTTGGGTTTTTGTTTGTTTGTTTGTGTTATTATACCGTCCCTCCATCTACCATCATGTGTTCTGTACTTGACGTGATCCGCAATTTTTAGTTCTTTGTGCACTTTTCCAGCTCTTTTGTCATAATAATATTTTTGACATTCCTGTATTTTGGCAATGTTGTCTGTTTTGGATGTTTGAACCTCTGGCTGTAACTGGTTTTTAGTCATTGGCATTTTTGATCGAAGTCGACGACTCATAAGCAATTGGGCTGGAGATGCATTCAATTGTCTAAGAGGAGTATTTCAGTAGTTCAATAGGTATAGGTTGAAATCTTGATTATTATCTCCTGCTTTTTTCATCATCTTTTTTATTGTTTGAACATAGCGTTCTATTTGCCCATTACTCTTAGGATAATACGGGCTGGAAACAATGTGATTGAATTTATATTGGGTAACGAATACGTTGAATTCATTGCTTGCAAATTGTGGTCCGTTGTCAGAAATTAGAGAGGTCGGTATGCCATAACGTCCAAATATCTCTTTTAGGCACTTTATTATGGCATTTGAGGTTGTAGTTTGTAACTCCATCACCTCGGGGAATTTGGAATAGTAGTCAACTAAAATGAGATACGTCTTACTTTGGTACTGAAATAAGTCGACTCCCACCTTGCAGAATGGTATCTCGGGTATATCGTGAGGAATCATGGGCTCAGCTCCCAGGGAATTCCTATAATTTTGACATGTGCTACAACGGGATATTAGATCTTCAATTTGGCGATTCATACCCGGCCAAAACACATCGTCTCTGGCCAGCTGCTTACATTTAATTATTCCCAAATGGGTTTCATGTAATAAGGTCAACATTTCCTTCTGCAAACAAGAGGGTATTACTATTTGATTACCTTTAAATAGCATGCCATCTGCACTGACAATTTCCTCTTTACAAGTAAAGAACGGTTTTGCACAAGACTTCACTAAACTATTCTGGGTTGGCCACCCCCCTCTTACCAATTTTGTCACTTCAATGAGGGTGGTATCCGTTTTTGTAGCCTCGGTGATTTTGTCTATCATGTTGTGTGCAATGTCTATCGCAGCTATGGAAATTTTGTTGTCGAATAAATTGTTCGGTGTTATGTTGCTCGTGTGTGCCCGCGAAAGAGTGTCGGCAAAGAACATCTCTCTGCCAATTACATATTTCATTACAATGTTATAATTCTGCAACCTCATGCGCATACGTTGTATTCTGGCCGACAATAAATGCAATGGTTTCACCATGATTGATACAAGTGGTTTATGATCAGTTTCAATTATTACCTCTTTACCATAAATGTAATCGTGGAAACGGACACACCCAAAACAAATCGCCAACAATTCTTTCTCGATCACTGCGTAACTCGCCTGGCAAGAATCCAGTGCCTTTGATGCCATGGCGATAGGCCTATTTTGCTGAAAAATGGCTGCCCCCAGGCCAGACTTTGAAGCATCTACTTGTAAAGTGATCTGTTCATTTACGTCATAGTACTTTAGTACAGGAGCTGATATTAAAAGTTTTTTTAGAGTATTAAATGCATGTTCCTGCTCATGTTGCCAGAACCATACTACGTTTTTAGACAGAATTTGTCTTAACGGCTTTGAAATTTCAGATAGATTCGGTATGAATTTTCCAACATAACCAACCATTCCTAAGAATCGTTGGACGCCTGCTTTGTCAGTGGGGGTGGGCATTTCAGTTATGGCTCGGACGCGGTCAGCTGTGGGCTTCAAACCAGACTGGGTTAAGGTGTGTCCCACATAGTTAACTTCGGTTTTGCAAATTACAGATTTCTTTGGGTTGAGCCGTAAATCAGCCTCTCTGGCCCTCCTAAATACATTTTCTAGATTGACATTGTGTTCCTTCTCGGTGCTCCCATATACCAATATATCATCTGCAATTACATTAACACCTGGTAAATTGTATAAAATTTTGTTCATCTCTCCGATAAATATGTCTCCAGCCGTCTTAATCCCGAACGGCAGCCGGGTATAGCGGAAACGTCCCCATGGTGTATTAAAAGTACACAATTTTGAGCTTTCTGAATCCAGTTCTATTTGCCAATACCCGCTGTTTGCATCAATAACAGAAAAGAATTTAGCCTTGCTTGTTTTCGCAATAACCTCCTCTATAGTCCTGGTGGGATATGGGGTATTTAATATGGCTTTATTAAGCTTGGTTGGGTCTAGGCAAACTCTAAGCTTATCTGGTTTTCGTACGATTGTTATAGAATTTACCCATGGGGTTGGTTCAAGCTGCTTAACGATCACCCCCAATGCTAACATTTTGTCTAATTCTTTCTTTACATTCTCAACAATCGCATGGGGAATCCGTCTTGGCGGGTCAATTACAGGATCTACCTTGACATCAATATGTATTTTAGCATTACTTTTTATAGTCCCTAAACCAGTGAAGACATCTGAGTATTTTTCTACTAAGCATTGTGCTGCTTGGCCCGCGGTGGTTGCTTGTTTTGTACGTACGGTGACTTCTCCTACACGCTTGATTAGTTGTAGTTGTACGCATGCCTCTTTTCCCAGAATTGGTGTGCCTCTAGCCGTGACTTGGAACCTCAATGGCACCCCTCCGACGGCAATGGTGGTCTGGCCTTCGGGACGTATCCGATCACCTGAGTATGTGACGAGACAACATCTTGAAGGTTCTAATACGGTGTTACGTAGGGCATCGTAGATAGTATGTGGTATAATATTGGCTTGGGACCCAGTGTCCAGTTTAAATTTAACAGGGATGTTCTGTAATTCATAATTCACGTACCACAGGTTGCTGCTGCTAATCGCCTCGCTTGTTATTTCGCCTACGAATAGGTCGTCTCCTTCGCCATTTACATCCGTGACAACGTCATCTGTGTCGAGCTCATTCACTTGGGCACGAGGTGTGCGCCTTGACTGGCACACTTTTTGAAAGTGCCCATACCGATTACACTGTAAACATTGTTTGTCAGCCGCTGGGCATGCGGCGTTGCCATGGCGATAACCGCATCGGGTGCAGTTCGCACGAGGCGCAGAGGCTCTCGTGCCCCGGTCTTGCCATCTCTGCACATGCGATGTTGACGTAACCTGCCTTGCTCTTGGTGCGTAGCCTCCCCGATCTTTGTTCACGGTGTCTACTTGCTCCTCGGTACCATGGTTTATACCGGTATGTAGCTGTGTATGGGTGTTCTCGCTCAACCGACACATTTCCAGGCACCTGTCCAGCGACAGGTTTGGTGTCTGTAGTAATTTATCACGCAATTTTGCTTCCTTCACCCCGCACACCAAACGATCGCATAGCAACGAATCCTCCATTGTCGAGTAGTCACAGTACGACACTCGGTGTTGTAATTCTCGAATGTATGTGTCCATAGACTCCGTCGTCTGGTTGAACGAGTTAAAGTCATACCTAACCACCGTAATGTTGGTTTTTCCAACGCAATACTCCTCGAACAGCTTCACGAGTGGTTCGATCTTTTCCTTCTGGACATCTGGTATCTTGAACGTTAGGTGAAGTTTCTGTGCGTCTAGGCCGGCTATGTGCAAAAATACGCAGCACTGAATTTTTTCAGTCTTACTTGCTGCGCCTGAAGCGATACTGTATATCTTGTATGCGTGATACCAGGCACGCCAGTTCATCGCTAAGTTTCCCTCTAGGCTTAGTGGCAATGGTGGCTTCAATGCTGATAACGCCATGGTGGAATCCTGGGCGTGGCTTGTCCAGACTCACAATCTGACACCATGTAATGGATGGAAGACGCGTGAACACTTTGACGTCCAGTGTGTGAGTGAGTTTATTTCCTTTCTTGCCTGACGCTTCCAACCTACGTCACTCCCCTGGTCACTCGCTATACGCACTCTACTTGTATATTACAACGAGAACCCAAGAGAAGAAGCTACAGCGTGTTCATTCAACCAGTGCAAAACTGCAATTCCCATGTGCATGCGTCACCAGCAAAGCTCTTTAAACGCTGAATTAAAACATTAAAAACATTAAACAAAACTTGAAAAGAAGAAATCAAATTGTGAACGTGTAGAGCGCCCTTGTCATGCTAGACATGAGATCTTTCTGGCAGCAGTGATTTCTGATTTTTAGAACTGAGGTTAACAGGTCGGGGGTGTCGGTGAGCGGGTGAACCTGTTTGTTGTTTTACATCCTAGCAACATCTAAGGTCATATCAGGACGGGTACCGACTTGTGACAGTGCGCACTCATGGCGACTTCACAGAGCTGCCCCACTGGGAGACCAGGCCACCAGCACCATGACCTGACATCCCACTCAGTCACATTATCTTGACACTGAGCCAACCAGTCCTTGCCCTATCCTAATAATGCCAAGCGCCAGGCTAGGAAGCGACAAGTATCAATCTCTAAGTCATTGGTCTGACTCGACCAGGGTTTGAACCCACAAACCCATGGATTCAGATCCCCTGATCTCTCAAAACAGGAGACAGATGCTCTACTCATCTCGTCTGGTGTATGGGTGGGTGAGTGGGTGTCAGTTGTGCGTGTGTGTGGGGGGGGGGGGCGGAGTGAGGAGGGAGGCAGCCTTATTCTATAATCGGATCGCTGTTATACCTGCGATCCACCCACACTTTCATGAGCAACATGTAAAACTCAAATTGCTGGTAATATTGAAGTTTTATCTACGTACGTAATCCTAGCAACGCAGGGGCAGTGCAGTGTACCGGGCTTGGAAATATTCTTGAAGGTTTATACTGCCTGTCATGGATAAGTCTGGATAGTCTTGTTTTCACCATGAGACAGTTTGCCGATAAAAAGCCTGAGCCTACACTTTTACCGACCCAAGGGATTTCTAACCTCCCACACCACATAGACATGGTATGAGAGCAACTAGCCTTTGATGATGCTGTAAGTTATACACAGCGGTGGAAATCCAAATTGGCAGAGGTGGGGGTATGGGGAATTGAACCACCAACCTTCAGATTAAGAATCCAACCTAGAAAAAGTCAGACACTCTAACCACTCCGCCACAGAGAACACCACATCCAGCACCTATTAAATATTCCGAAATGGTGCAAGGGATTCCTGGGAGAACAAAAAAAGCACACACAAAACACATTTAAAAATTAAAGCTGCATAGTCCGATGAAGCATCACATTTTCAAAACCAAAACACTCCACTAGATATTAAACTTAGATACTAATGTATTTATTAAGCATTGATTTCCACATGGAAGGGCATACTGTGTCAACTTAATCAAACGTATTACTGCATAAGCCAATGGGGTCAGACTTTCGACATGCTTCCCAAGATTAATTTGGCATGTTTGCACTTCAGTTATCTAAACAGTTAGTCATTCAAAATAAATGTTACTTCAAACTAAAGTAAGGTAAATTATAATAATAAAATTAAGTTTTGTTTGTTTGTTGTTGTTTTACGTCCTAGCACTCATGGCGACTTTATAGTTCTGCCCCACTGGAAGACCAGGCCGCCAGCACCATGACCTGATATCCCACTCAGTCACATTATCATGACACTGCGCCAACCAGTTCTTGCCCTATCCGAATGATGCCAACCCCCAGGCTAGGAAGCGAGAAGTATCAATTTTTAAGTCACTGGTTTGACTCGTCCAGGGTTCGAACCCACGGGAGACGGAGGCTCTAACTCATTCGGTCATCTCGTCTGGTCTAATAAAATTAATATATTTATCTCAGAAAATTGATAGAAACTCAAAATCATCGGACTATGCAACTTTAACAAAAACAAAACACCTTTCCCCCCAACTGCCCATTGCGGTGGACGGTACCGGGGCCACGGCTGCCGGTACCGCGGTCGCAGCGGTCGGTACCTCGGTCGCAGCATCCGGTACCGGTACCGGCCCGGGAGGGAACGGGCGCCGTCGTACTGGTAATCGTTTTCTATTGAACATACTGAGCTGGGGGAGGCAGCGAGCCAGGGTCTCAAGGGTCGCGGGTTCCCATCCCAGGGGACTGAGTAGGTCGGTTCTGACAGGTGCCGAGGCCCGCTGGGAATCTGAGGTCGGTAACATGATTGATAGTGGCGA
This sequence comes from Branchipolynoe longqiensis, assembly GCA_030323885.1. Taxonomy (NCBI): domain Eukaryota; kingdom Metazoa; phylum Annelida; class Polychaeta; order Phyllodocida; family Polynoidae; genus Branchipolynoe; species Branchipolynoe longqiensis. Next base: position 35,048,885 of record CM059196.1, on the reverse strand, counting down.
TAGTGTTTTACGTCCTAACAACATTTAAGGTCATATACCGGACGAGGTGGCCGAATCGGTAGACCGCAAGCCTCCCGTGCGGGAGATCGGGAGTTTGGTTCGTGGTTGACTCAAACCAATGTCTTTCAAAATTGATAACTGTCGCTTCCTAGCTTGACGCTGAGCATTAATTAATAGGATAGGCCAAGGACTGGTTAGATCATAAGTCAGGATAATATGACTGTGTGGGATATTGGATCATGGTGCTGGCAGTATGATCTCCCAGTGGCGCAGCATTATGAAGTTGCCATGAGTGCACAATGTCACAAGTCGGTACCGGGCCTATCACCTTTAAGTAGATGTTGCCACGATGTAAAACTCGAACAACGATCTAAGGTCAAATCAGGATGGTTACCGACTTGTGACACTGCACATATATTGCAAATTCATAGTGCTGCCCAACTGGGAGACCAGGCCGCTGGCACCATGACCGATATCCCACACAGTCACATTATCCGGATTCCGTGCAAGCCAGTCCTTATCCTATCCTAGTAATGCTGTGTGCCAGGCTAGGTAGTGATAAGTATCAATTTTATAGGTCATTGGTTTGGCTCGGTTGGGATGCGCTCTACCGATTATACCACTGCGTCCGATTGTAATATTATGACAACTCGGTCGTCAGAGCCCCAGATATCACTACTCTCCCCAGGTCTGTTCTGACTCTATCTGTCAGTTCCCACCTGGTGTCCCTCTCAACAAACTTATAAGGAAGAAAGGGAAGACAAGTCACACAAGCTTGACAGTGAAGAAGTTGTGCTTTATTGGCATGAACTCCTGTTCACCTACTGGCGACCTATCACCCTCAATCCTTACCAACTGCCCACACAGATCCTCATGACTGTTGCTAGTGTGTATAAGAATCAGTGCCTAGAGCCCATTGAGCCAGAGTCCCATGGTTGTTGCACACAGCTCAGTGCCCTTTGAACTGTTGCTGCTAGTTTGTGTGTAGAAAGTGGAGTCCCAGACAGTGGCTGGAGTCCTGGACAAGAGTGCCTAGAGTGGGGTCTGTGTGTCACGTATAAGGAATGCAGGTGACTGAGCTCTCACAGCCAGCCAATCAGGCATCCTCTACAGCATGGGGGGGCGATGCCCTAATAGGGGGCAGCTGCCACTAAATCCCCAGTTGCAGATGATGTCCATAATGTATGCAGGATGGCTGGGTGTGCTTGCCCATTGGCCCTGTGGTAACAGGTAGTTGCAGACAGTTACACTAAACATATATTAAAAATGCCCTTCCCCTCCACCTGCATTCCTTCTGGTGCATGGAGGGGACATTTCACTAATCATTAACCGTCTCTTAAATATGAACCTCACAATCTCAGTCGCTATGTGTTATCACATTTTCCACATAGGCTGTTATGTAACACACCGAGTGGGGCACCCATTGCTTCTCTGTTACATAATCCTGGTCCCCACTACTCCATCGCCCGAGAATAGTAATGCTTTTTGCCAATATATAAATCTGAACCGAAAATCCGTATATTTGTACACGGTGGTAGGGCTGTGGTATGGTACTGGAGGATGGAATGTGACTGAGGATGGCGCACGGGTGGCAGTGAGTGTTAGCACGCCGAGAGGGTATCCACCGCGTCCCCGTCAAATATCAACATTCCTTTGTAGCTTGCACATGTTTCACACTATGTGGCACCTGCAAAATGTTATATTATATTACATATGATATTGCAATTGAAAATCTGACCGTCAGCGCTGGTTCAGAGGCGGTAGTGGCCAGACGCAGTTGGTACTAGTGTGGCCAGTGGTTACCTGCAGGTGGCGCCGGTGTAGTTGGCCTCAGATGTAGGTCTAGCTATGCCCTGGAGCTGTAGATAGTAGGCAGTTAAGCAATGGTAAATATATAGCAGAGGGGACTGAAATGTGGTAGTGTCTTTGTTTAAAATCATATACATATTGTAAATATATATAGATATTGCAAATATGTATGTATTGCAAATATACATATATTGTAAATATATATATAAATTTCAAATGTGGTGTAAAAGAATCATGCGAGTAGAAAGGTGTGAAAGCGAATGTTCCCTACATGATCACCCATATGTTGTGTACTACTTTATGGGTGACCCCTTTTCACAGTTGGGCTAGGTTGCGCCCCCACCCCCAACCATACCGGTGGCGCGAAAAACTGTTACTTGCACACTAGAATTGTTATATATATTGCTTACATATATATATATATATATATATATATATATTGCACATATATATATTGCAAGTTTATATATATTGCAGAAATATAGTGCGTATATATTGCATATATATATACACTGAATACATACAAAGAAAATATATATATATCATGCAAATATATATATATAATAGTACATATATACGCACAATTCTTATTTGGTGTATATATATATAATAATTGTGCAGATATAAAACACAACAAGGTTGTATTAGTGACAATAAAAGGGCACCATTTACTAATTGACATCGAGCAGCTTCCAGTGTGCGTCTCCTTAATGTGCCCGTCCTGATATGGCCTTAGATGTTGCTAGGACGTAACACAACAACAAACAAACCTTAATGTGCTCTAAGTAGCCGGCGTATCCGTGCAGTTGCCAATTGACACCCTCTCCCTCTCCGCTCCTTATTTGGAGGTGTCCTACTTCAGGAGGTCACGTGGTGCTGCCTGCAGTTTTGATGTCCATATCAAGACCTGTCAGGACACTTAGTAAGTGACACTATGTGTGCTTTCTGACCAGCCCAGGCATGGCTGGTTACAAAGACTGAGTGCATGGGGAAAAAGAAGGCTAACCCACTAATTAGAAGCTCTAAAGATTTTGGTGGGTTTTTTTTTTATATTGAAATTGTGTAGAACCATGCTTTCTAGACACTAGGCTCTAGAGAACCAATTATTGCCCATACTCATGTTGAATATCCATAAGTAAATTGAGATACTATGAATATGAATATGAATAGTCAGCAACGTCCAGGTTAATTGTTTTTTGAGGGGGGTTTTCCGTCCCAGCAACATCTGTCCATGCTATGAATATGGCCATGGCTGCCGACATAGCGTAAAACCTGCAAGTCACACTCACACTCTGAACTCATGAGCACGGGTACCGATTTGTGAGGATGCGTACTGGTGACGTCTTTATCGTGAGGCCCCACTGGGAGACCAAGTCGTCGGCGCCATTAAATCGCGTACTTTTTTGTGTCGTTATTCCACTGCCCATTTACGGGTGCCAGGATTGGCAGCGACAAACATCAATGTAATTATTTTTTTCTAGACCGTGATTCGAACCCAGGGTTCGAATCCCACTACGTAGGTGGCGCTCAACTCAATCGGCCATCTCGCTACCTCCATATAAATAAGTATCACAAATGCACCGATTTAAAAAAACTAAAAAATTGTCCTAACGCAAGTACAAAACAACCCGTTAACTAATTAGCTACCACCACCACGAGCACAATAGCTTCACTTTTTACCCACCAAGGCGATTTGGTTTATTTTAATCAATCTAGGTTTAAGAAAGACCGATGTAATGCGCATGTTTAGGGAGTGTGGAATTGATCGACCCATACTGTGGCATGCACACAGTCCCCACCCACTCCCCACTCAACCCCACCCACACACACACACGAACACACCCATACAGCCACATCGTGTGGCTTGGTTGGTTGGTTGTTTGTTGGAATTTTACGTCCTGGAAACATCTAAGGTCATATCAGAACGGGTACCGACTTGTGACAGTACACACTCAAGGATACTTTATAGTGCTGCCCCAGTTGGGAAATCAGGCCGCAAATACCATGACCCAATACCCCACATTATCCTGACACTGAGCGAACCACTCCTTGCCCTATCCTATTAATTCCGAGTGCCAGACTAGGAAGCGACACATATCAATTTGATAAATCATTGGTTTGACTCGCCCGAGAACCGAACTCCTGATTTGCGGGAGCCCGCGCTCTACCGATTCGGCCACCGCGCCAGGTGGATCCTGGGGCGACATGTGACGGAGCCCCATACCGCCCGATATACCCACGGCCGAGCAACTATCTCTCAGCGCCGAGAAGTGATCTACATTCTCGCCGGGATCCCCGCCCCGCGCCCCGCCATGCGTGTCCCCGAGCGTGGCACATTTCTGGTATTGATCAGCAGTTTTGCTGCGCATGCCTGGCGAGATTTACTCTCGCCTGCCATGCTTTGCTGTCAAGTGCTCCCCCCACCCCCCACACCCACCCACCTACCATCACCCACCCACGCACCCACCTACCATCACCCACCCACCCACCCACCACCACCCACCACCACCCACCACCACCCACCACCACCCTCCATACCACCACTCACCACCACCCTCCACTACCACCACTCACCATCATTACCGGCTCACCAATCTCAACCACCCACCACCCATCATCATCACCATCCACCACCCACCATCACCACTATTATCACCCAACATCAACACCACTCAGCACCACCTGCCACCACCACCACCACCACCACCATCACCACCTCCATCGCCACCACCTCCATCGCCACTAACCAATACCACCAGCACCACACACCACCAACACTCACTACCACACATCATCACCAAACACCACCACCTACTAACAACACCACCACCACCCATCATCACTATCACCACCACCACCACCACGTCACCACCAGCAACACCACCACACAGTATCACCACCACTCGCCGTAACCACCCACCACCCACCACCATCACCACCACCACCACTACCCCGCCACTCCAACCACCACCACCCCTCCACACGCCAACCCACCATGTCTACACACGATAAAGTCGTTGGTGGGCGTCGGTGGCAGCTGTAGGTGGCGACACTGGTACTCGGCGCCATAGAGTAGTGGTGGGTGTGCGTGGCAGTACGAGTGTGTGGGTGAGTGTGAGTGAGTGTGTGTGGGTGTGGCGGGGGGGTGGTGAGAGGGCGCACCATTGATAACGTTAATCCCCGTCACTTATGATAAATGCACATATTAATCTGGCGGCTGGGCGGCAGGCACCCAGCGGCACCCAGCGGCATCCACCCCCACCCAGCGGCACCCCACACATATCTGCAAGGCGCGTCGCCCAATTTACAAGGCGCGACTGCGCCGGATGTGCGGAGGTGAGCACGGCGCGGACACGCTGACGGCCGGGGGAGGGGGCAAGGGGTACCTGGGAGGTGTTGGGGAGGGGTAGGTGGGGTGGTGGCAAAGGAAGTGTAGTGGTGGGGTACTGGTGGTGTGGTGGTGTGGTGGTGTGGTGGTGTGGTGGTGGTGTGGTGGTGGTGTGGTGGTGGTGTGGTGGTGGTGTGGTAGTGGTGATGTGGTGGTGGTAGTGTGGTGGTGGTGTGGTGGTGGTGATGAGGTGGTGGTGTGGTGGTGATAAGGTGGTGGTGTGGTGGTGGTGTGGTGGTGGTGTGGTGGGGAGGGGCAGGTGGCGTGGTAGTAAAGGGGGTGAAGTGGTGGGGTAATGTTGGGGTAGTGGTGGTATGGTGGTGTGGTGGTGGTGTGGTAGTGTGGTGGTGGTGATGTGGTGGTGGTGATAAGGTGGTGGTGTGGTGGTGGTGATGGAGTGGTGGTGGGAAGGGGCAGGTGGGGTGGTAGAATAGGGGGTGAAGTGGTGGTGTGGTGGTGTGGTGGGAGTGTAGCTTTTGTGGTGTGGTGCTGGGGGAGAGGCAGGTGCGGTGGTATTGAATGGGGTGTATTGGTAGTGGTGTGGTGCTGTCATGGTTGTGTCGTGGTTGTTTCGTGGTGTAGTAGGGGTGTGGTTGTGAGGTGGTGTGCGGGTGAGTGGTGTGGTAGTGGTGTGGGGGGGGGAGTGGTGTGATAGTGGTGTGGGGTAGTGATGTGGGGTAGTGGTGTGGTACTGGTGTGGTAGTGGTGTGGTGGTGGTACGTTGGTGGTATGGTAGTGGTGTAGTGGTGCCGGTGGTGTGATTAGGTAGTCAGGTAGTAGTGGTGGGGTAGTGATGAGGTAGTGGTGTAGTGGTGGTGTAGTGTGGTGGGGTCGTGATGAGGTAGTCAGGTAGTAGTGGTGAGGTAGTGGTGTAGTGGTGGTGTAGTGGTGGCGTCGTGGTGGTGTAGTGGTGGTGTAGTGGTGGTGTCGTGTGGTAGGGTCATGATGAGGTAGTCAGGTAGTAGTGGTGAGGTAGTGGTGTAGTGGTGGTGTAGTGGTGGTGTAGTGGTGGTGTCGTGGTGGTGTAGTGGTGGTGTCGTGTGGTAGGGTCATGATGAGGTAGTCAGGTAGTAGTGGTGGGGTAGTGGTGAGGTAGTGGTGTAGTAGTGGTGTAGTGGTGGTGTAGTGGTGGTGTCGTGGTGTAGTGGTGGTGTCGTGTGGGAGGGTCATGATGAAGTAGTCAGGTAGTAGTGGTGGGGTAGTGGTGAGGTAGTGGTATAGTGGTGGTGTAGTGGTGGTGTAGTGGTGGTGTAGTGGTGGTGTAGTGGTGGTGTAGTGGTGGTGTAGTGGTGGTGTAGCGGTGGTGTAGTGGTGGTGTAGTGGTGGTGTCGAGTGGTAGGGTCATGATGAGGTAGTCAGGTAGTAGTGGCGGGGTAGTGGTGAGGTAGTGGTGTACTGGTGGTGTAGTGGTGTTGTCGTGGTGGTGTAGTGGTGGTGTCGTGTGGTAGGGTCATGATGAGGTAGTCAGGTAGTAGTGGTGAGGTAGTGGTGAGGTAGTGGTGTAGTGGTGGTGTAGTGGTGGTGTAGTGGTGGTGTCGTGGTGGTGTAGTGTTGGTGTCGTGTGGTAGGGTCATGATGAGGTAGTCAGGTAGTAGTGGTGGGGTAGTGGTGAGGTAGTGGTGTACTGGTGGTGTACTGGTGGTGTACTGGTGGTGTCGTGGTGGTGTAGTGGTGGTGTCGTGTGGTAGGGTCATGATGAGGTAATCAGGTAATAGTGGTGGGGTAGTGGTGAGGTAGTGGTGTAGTGGTGTAGTGGTGGTGTAGTGGTGGTGTAGTGGTGGTGTAGTGGTGGTGTAGTGGTGGTGTAGTGGTGGTGTAGTGGTGGTGTAGTGGTGGTGTAGTGGTGGTGTAGTGGTGGTGTAGTGGTGGTGTAGTGGTGGTGTAGTGGTGGTGTCGTGTGGTAGGGTCATGATGAGGTAGTCAGGTAGTAGTGGTGGGGTAGTGCGGGCGGGATTGTTGTGGCAGGGGTAATGAAATAAATGTGGCTGTGTGACAATGCCGTCGTTATGTAGCAGTGTGGTATCTACTGTTGGTCTGTGTACTACTTGCTGAAGTGTGTGTGGCGTTGTGTCGTGGTGCGTGCTGCGTATATAAGTGTCATGTTTTCCTATTTCATGAAGGCGGAGTGCTACGGATGAGGAGGTGATGGTGAGGTGATGGGGTAAGAGTAAAGCTGGGGTAGTTACTGGTGGGTGCAATGGTCATACTGGTGGTGTTCCAATGGTGGCGGCATGCAACTGGACTGGTGCTGCCGCACTAAGGTGGTAATGGTAGTGTAGTAAAAATAATGGTGGTGTACTTCGAGTTGATACTGATGTTCTGGTGATGGTGTAAAGTGAGGGTGGTGTGACAGTGATAATCAGATAGTGGTATATTGCTGCTGCACTGATTCTCTCCAAGTAGTGCTGGTTTTGAGATGATGGTCGTACAGTAGACGTGAAAGTGTCATGGTGATTGTGCAGTAATGTTCTAGCTTGTAGCAAATATTGCACTATACTGTTGGTCGGTTGTTGGAGTTTTACGTCTGGCAACATCTAATATCAGGACGGGAACTGACTTGTTACAGTGCGCACTAATGACAACTTTATATTGCTGCCCCACTAGGAAATCAGGCCGTCAGCACCAAGCCCCGATACCCGACTCATTCACATTATCCTGATACTGACCTAACCAATCCTTGCCCTATCCAAATAATGGCGAGCACCAGGTTAGGAAGGAACACGTATCATTTGTATATAAGTCAGTTGGACGATACTGAAGAGAATATTCTTTACTTCTAGTGGTTGGGTGATGGTGCTATGTATGACACATCAGCCCTGAAGGCATTGCCTAATGTGTCCCCGAACACACACATCACGACTTACCGCGGCCGCATTTCGATGCGGGTTCTGAACTACGCACCCCATGTAATATTACAAATCTAGACTGAACCGGTCAGTAACACTGATGCGCCTGTCACACCTTATCGGACACAAACGGACAAAGAATTGTCTAGTCCGGTGGTGTTTGGTATCAAAATGTTGCAAAGGCCACCGGACCAAATGGACACTAAACGGACAAGGAACGTACATTAACGAATATCCACCGGACGATAACCGGACGACAACTGAATGTCAAACGGACCGACCAAACATTAACGAATAGCCACTGGACTGTCACGGACATGCCGAAAAATACCGATGGACCAAATTCCCCCAACACCATCAATGGACTATTCAGGAAGCAAACCGGAGACATAATGGATGGGTACAGGACATGAAACAGAAAAAACAGACTTAAAACGGACACCAACCGTTCAAGTCAGTCCAGTGATGTCCGGTACAAGTTTTGTGCATGTTCAAAACTTGACGCCATACACACTGGACACCAGCAAACAGAAAATGGACACGCCGGATGCGTACTGTATATAACACAAACATTGACATATTTCACTGGACAGTGTCCGTTTTCTGTCCAGTACCCCAATCCGGAGATGTCTGACAGGGCCTTAACAAACAAATTCGCGAGCTACAAGCGCTTAATTACAGTGTCACATAAACATGAATCAATTCCACTCAGGGCACACAGTTCAAATCATCCAATTGTGGGCAATGCAACGATTGTACCCTGTTTAGAAAATAAAGCAGCACGTTGCGTAATATAAAGGGGCGTTAAGCCTAAACGCATGCTAACTGTAAACACTGAAACCCTGGCTATATATCGTATCATTCAAAGCATAAACAGGCAGGCACATGCGCATATTTGGTCGTAATGCTCGCATTGCGGTTGATGCGAGGCGAGGGAGGACCCCCCCCCTCTTCCTCCAGCCGTTGGCCCTTACGCAATCTCCCGCGCTTCCCTCCCTTAAAACCAGCCCCGAGGCCGCCTCAGGCCACTCACCCTCCTGCCTCCAGACACTCTACTCCTCCAGTCCTTTTTTCCCCACCCACCATCCCTATACACCAACTCTCCATTATAGGGTAGAGGGCTCCTCGGATCCACCTCCCGGACCCAACGATTAGACACTACTATTATTGACATTCACCTTACCCTTACTTAAATTGTTCCATGCTGATACCTCATATATGTAATTTCCATGCTGATACCTCATATATCTTACACATGCTTACATTGCTCTCCTGATATTCATGCTTGATCATTGCTTACTGATATCCATGTTTATCTCGGCATTTCTCAATAAAATGCCTTTTATCCACACATGCCTCCTCGTCCTTCCTTGTCGCGCATCACACACTTCTGTAAGTCCACATGTGACCTAGATGCCACTGATTGGTTGGATCAGCATACTGAGTCATGTCGAGTAGGCATATATATTATTAGATCTAAAAACAAATTTCATTGTGCGAGTGACAATATTCGCACCTCTGGTAAGGTCGGGCCAGTGGTGGCGCCACCGGTCGTAGGGGTGGTTCACCCAGAGCAGAGTATAACAGTGGATAATATAATAACAATATAATAATGATAAGATAATATAGGGAACATCCCTTACACACCTTTATACTCGCACTCCTTATGCATCACATATTATATATAACATATATAATATATATAATATAGATATAATATATGCTGTCATCATCATCATCATGCTGTCGGTTGTGATGCGACAAAGACTGCTTTCATTACTTGACTGCCGCTCTCCATTTAGCTCTCTGCTTTGAGAGTGATGTCAATGAGTCAGTCTTAATGTCTCTCACATTATATAGTATAATAAGGCCGGAAGCTTTCATCTGCTCGTCCTCCCTCAGTCATCTACTGGAGGAGCCTGTCTGTTAACCTACAAACTTCCATCCTACTCACATTCAGATCCATTGGGGGGGGGGGGGGGGGTGCCACCCATCTGCGCACGCACCACTGCACCCCTCCTTACATACACTCACTGTACCACCGGATTATATAAATCTGGCAATGCATTGGTCAGGGACAGTGCACATCCCTTCCACACCTTTATACTCGCAATCCTTATGCATCACTTATATTATATGCTGTATAAGCCATTATACAAGTATAATAGGGCCGAACACTTCCATCTGCTCCTCAGCCCTATCTCCTCCCTCAGCCATCTGTTCACCTTCCATCCTACTCACACTCAGATCAGTTGGGGGCGCCACCCGTCTGTGCACGCACCAATGCCCCCCCCCCCCTTACCTACACTCACTCTATCACCAGATTTGTCTAAATATAATATAATATATCTATAAAATATATATAATATATATATATATATCTATACATGTATATATAGTATAGTTATACAAATCTTACCTGGGTACAGATGATGGATAACTGTTGTTTTCCTGAGGTACGAGCTTCAGATAGTTGTGGGTCAGGGAGAAGGAAGCACATCCGGGTCCAGTAATCTTTTACATACCTAATAGGATCAAAATCATCTAAAATTCTATGGATACAAATATGTTTTTCGTTTCGGCACCAGTCAACGTCATACTCGTGGTAGGGTAGGGTGGGTGGACCCTGACCCACGACTATCCAAGGCTCGTACCTCGGGAAAACAACAGTTATCCATCATCTGTACCCAGGTAAGATTAGTATAAATATACTATTTTACGTTGGTACTCCGCCTCTGGCTACTCATAGTCCAGGGAGAACTTTACGTAATCTCATTTTTATCCTCTTTTATACTATTTTTAACATAACATGTTTCAGTACAATATATAATTTTCCTGTTTCTCACCGATCTTTAGTTGGTGAGTAAGCATGTCGCCAGGCTGATTGACTTTTCTAGTCATTTGTTGTAATGTTTTGCAAATGATCTCGCCGTTTTCCAGCCCGCATGCGCCAGGATCCTCTTAACTGAGATTCCTAATTGTCTTGCTTTAGAGACCATGGCCCCCCCCCTCGTCGAATGTGATGCATAGTGTCCAGTATTGACACCCGACTCTTGGTGGTCCATCTTGCAAGCGTGTCTCTCGAGATAGCCTTATGCGGTTTAATAAAGCTTATCAAAAGCTGCCTGGAATTCCTTATTCTGCATGACCTAATGGCTGACACCACACAAATCTGTCGATCATCCAGAAAACTGTGCACAGTGGACAGTGGGTCTCCTGTACGGTTCGACTTTAGTAATGTCGCCAACTCGAACGTTGCCTCATTCTTGTCTATCTCTAATCCATCCAGAGCCAATGCCACAATCGTTTGGCCCCTATGCCCCGTGACTAGTAGTAACAGCACAGCTAACTTACATCCTAGTTCCTTAATCTCTAAATGTCTATTACTAGGCCATGACTTGAATAACTTAAACACTATTGACACATCCCAAAACCTATTATATTTGGGTTTGGGTGGGTTTCGCTCATACACTGACCTAATAAACCAGTGGACAACCTAATGCTTGCCAATCGTCTCTCCATGTATCCTTGGCAGAATGATTGAAAGTGCACATCGTGCTGCATTTATTGCACCAAATCATAATCCTTCGTCTTCTACCATTCTTAGAAAATGACAATCTGAGCTATTGTAGGTTTTAATGGATTCACTCCCTTAATCAAACAGTGAAGTCCCCATTTCTTTAAATAACTTGTATATAATTTTACCATTCCCTTTCTCCAAGTGTGTGAAATCAGCCTTTCTAGTGTAATTTTGTCTAATCCATATTGTTGCAAATGTCTCCTTAAAAAAGGAATGCCAAAAGCGGTGTCATTGACACATCTCCATGGACTGTCAGTGGTCCGTGATGTTGTAGGTTGCTCCTTTCTCGTGGAAACCTGAGCTGTACATTATGTATGCGTTAGGCATACGTCGATGTACGTTAGATGTATGTTAGTCAAATGTTGTTCACTACGTTGCACTATGTTGACCTACTTTAAAGGCAGTGGGAACATACAGTCCACGTACTGATAATGTATGGATAATATACGCCTAACGTAGTCTAACGTACGTTTAGCATTTCTCCAGCGTGTCTTGATCTATGTAACGTATATAACGTTCACCAGCGTTCTGTGACTGTACCATGAGCGTAATTTGAGCATTTTTCATTGGGAGCTACGTTAGCCATACATTGGCCATACGCTGTGTATACATTATGTATACGTCCAACTTTGCCCCCCATGCCGAAAAGTTTGACGCTTCTCGACGTAAAAAAGTGATTTTACGCGTTGGCGGCGCGCTGGCAAGATGCGACGTAATGTGACAGGGCCATTAACAAAACAAGCCTTTCTATTTTGTTGTCATTACAAGGACGGCCTGTGTAAGACTTCCCCGGCAAGTGGTCCAGCGGATGCTCAGACGGCAGTGCGGGGCGATGCGCGTTTAAGAGGCATAATTCAGCGAGTCCTGTGTACACGGACACACTCTTGGGGCGTTCGATACTAATGCGATACCGCGACTAAAACACCGCTTACTCACGGGAGGGTGGGAGGGGGGGGAGCACCCAACTAAAAAGGGTCGGCGTGGGTATTAGCCCGAGTGCGCGGTTTTAACTTGGCGTTCTGATTGCGTCGCGCAGTGTTTCGCACCAGACGCACAAACTCGCATAATCAGGCGTTGTACCTACACGCACGGCTCGGGCAACACTGGTGTGGAAACAATGGCAAAACCATCACCCCCGCCCGCGCCAGTTAAATCTCACAATCATGAACACCTTCAACAAACACTCACCAAACACTAACAAACACTCACAGAACTCCCTTCAGTAAACACTCACACAACCACCCCCCCCCCTGGAGGCAGACTGTTGTTTGTTGTTGTTTTACGTCCTACCAACATCTAAGGTCATAGGGTGCCGACTTGTGCAGTGTGCACTCCTGGCGACTTTATAGTGATGCCCCGCTGGGAAATGAGGGCACTGGCACCAAGACCCAATATCCCACTCAGTAACATTATCCTGACACTGAGCTAACCAGTCCTTGCCCTATCCTATTAATGCTGCATGCCAGGCTAGGAAGTGACAGGTATCAATTTTAAAGTCATTGCTTTTGACTCGACCGGAACCAAACTCCCGACCTTCCACACATGAGACCCGCGCTCTGCCAATTAGACAGAAAAGAAGTTTGGATAATAATTAGAAAAAATGAAGGGGGGAGACGGAGGAGAAACATCACGAGATGGAATTTCCTGCTGTCTATCCTGATGTTCAACAGTCAGGATAGAACCGGAGGAATGAAGAACACACAACTCTCTCCACATGTGCCCAAAGGAGAGCGCCCTTACTTAATCAACGGATGTAATAAGACGACAACAAAAAGGAACAACACATATAGGACGGGGTGAGGGAGGATGTGGGGGGTGGAGGAGCGAAAAAAAATCAGCAGCTGAAGAAGAAATAGAAGATGGTAATGAGGAGAGCAGGAGGAAAAGATATTCTAATATTGTGATCTTGCTTCTGAATAAAATAGCTTTTATTGAACTGAATCGATCGCTAATTAATTAACCTGTTTGTTGATTTTGTTTGGTTGTGGGAGTTATTACCTGTCCTGCTATAGAAGATGTTGGCGATGCTGGTGTCCTGCTGTGGGAGCTGGTGCTGGTGCTGGTACCGGTGTCCTGCTGTGGGAGCTGCTGCTGCTGGTGTATGTGTCCTGCTGTGGGAGTTATTACCTGTCCTGCTATAGACGACGCTGTCAATGCAGGCACTGGCGTCCTGCTGTGGAAGCTGGTGCCAGTGCTGGTGATGGAACCGGGGTACTGCTGTGGGAGCTAATCCTGGTGCTGGTACTGGTGTACTGCTGTGGGAGCTGCTCCTGGTGCTGGTACTGGTGTACTGCTGTGGATGCTGCTCCTGGTCATGGCACCGGTGTCCTGCTGTGGGAGCTGCTCCTGGTGCTAGTACCAGTCTCCTGCTGTAGGTTCTGCTGCTGGTACCAGTGCCCTGCTGTAGGAGCTGCTGCTGGTGGCAGTGCGCTGCTGTGGGAGCTGCTGCTCGTGCCAGTGTGCTGCTGTGGGAGCTGCTGCTGCTGGTGCTAGTGTCCTGCTGTAGGAGCTGCTGCTGGTGCCAGTGTCCTGCTGTGGGAGCTGCTGCTGGTACCAGTGTCCTGCTATGGGAGCTGCTGCTGGTACCAGTGTCATGCTGTGGGAGCTGCTCCTGGTACCAGTGTCCTGCTGTGGGAGCTGCTCCTGGGGCTGGTACCAGTGTCCTGCTGTAGGTGCTGCTGCTGGTGCCAGTGTCCTGCTCTAGGAGCTGCTGCTGGTGCCGGTGTGCTGCTGTGGGAGCTGCTGCTGGTGCTAGTGTCCTGCTGTAGGAGCTGCTGCTGGTGCCAGTGTCCTGCTGTGGGAGCTGCTGCTGGTACCAGTGTCCTGCTGTGGGAGCTGCTGCTGGTACCAGTGCCCTGTTGTAGGAGCTGCTGCTGGTGCCAGTGTGCTGCTGTGGGAGCTGCTGCTGCTGGTGCTGGTGTCCTGCTGTAGGAGTTGCTGCTGGTACCAATATCCTGCTGTGGGAGCTGCTGCTGGTACCAGGGTCCTTCTGTGGGAGCTGCTGCTGGTACCAGTGTCCTGCTGTGGGAGCTGCTGCTGGTGCTGGTACTGATATCCTGCTATGTGAGTTGGTGCTGGCGCTGGTACCAGTGTGCTGTTGTGGGAGCTGCTGCTTGTGCCGGTAGTGGTGTCCTGCTGTGTGAGCTGCTGCTGGTGCTGGAACCAGTGTCCTGTTGTAGGAGCAGCTGCTGGTGCTGGTACTGGTGTCCTGCTGTGCGAGCTGCTGCTGACGCTGGTACCGGTGTGCTGTTGTGAGATCTGCTGCAGGTGCTGGTGCTGGTGCTAGTGTCATGTTGTGAAATCTGCTGCTCCCGCTGGTACTGTGTCATGCTGTGAAACCTGCTGCTGATGCAATTGCCAATGTCCTGCTGTGAGACCTGCTGCTGGTGCTGGTACAGGCATATATCCAATAATGATACATTATTATAATGACAAAGCCGAGTACCTCTTATTCATATTCATCTAAATTATATATATTCATATAAATTATATATCATATCAATTATATATGTATATACATATATAATTTATATGAATATGAATAAGAGGTACTCGGCTTTGTCATTATAATAATTTATCATTATTGGATATATGCCTGTACCTCAATTATTATCTATTTCAATTGTTCCGATTGTCTGTACTGGCACCACCTGGATGGCTTCCTGACACTTGAGAACAAGTATCAATTTTCGAAGTCATTCGTTTGCCTTGACCGGGAACCGAACTCCCAACCTTCAGCACATAAAGCCAATGCTCTACCGATTCGGCCACCGCGTCCTGTCTCTGGATATAGATGTGCACCTTGAAGGCAAGCACACACACAACATTATCTGATCTATAAACAGCAATGTTGTACGCCCATTCCCAATATGAATTATATACCACTGCTGTATTGTACACAACTCAAGAGTTGGGTCCTTGTGTGTGAATGTGAAGGTACAGTGGAAATTCCACATAGCCTAATTCATCACTCTGCTTGCGTCAAAGGACGGACTGGTTGGTTATTTTCACCCCCGACACCCCCCACTAAAATACTTTGTTTGTGTTTATTTTTCCGTCCGAGTATGTTTGTTTGTTTGTTGTTATTTTACGTCCTAGCAACATCTAAGGTCATATCAGGAAGTTCGAGTAACATCACTGGTCATATCAATACGGGTACCGACTTGAGACAGTACACACACATGGCGACTTTATAATGCTGCCCGACTGGGAGACCAGGCCACTTGCATCATGACCAGATATCCCACACAGTCAGCTTATCCTGATACTGTGCTAACCAGTCCTTTCCCTATCCTATTAATGCCGCGCGCCAGGCTAGGTAGCGACAAGTAGCAATTTTATAGCTCATTGTTTTGACTCGACTGGGATCCAAACCCAAGACCTTCGGCACGGGAAGCCTGTGCTCTACCGATTCGGTCATGGCATCCGGTACTAAAACGAGGCAGGGCCGGGATGCGTTGCTAGCATGTCCTTGAATACCCGCAGCCTTAGTAGAGTGCGTCTGTAGGCCTTTTTTCTGTTGCCTCTCATAAGAACTTAATCATGTGTTTTACATGAATGATCCAGTTCAATTCCAGCCTCTTCCAGACCATTGCCTTCTGTTGATTACACTTCGCATTGCAGCCGATCGCCCATTGTTGCATACTAAGTTCTAAGGCGTCCGCATGGTGGCGCCACTAGTGTGCACCTCACTGCGCTGCTCGAGCCTCACCCATAGAAAAAGGTCTGCGTCTGGGTAAAAAGCAGGGTCCTAACGCTGCCACTTTGGTTCATTTAGTACTCACCAGTGGCGCCCCAGTGGGGGTATGTGGTAAATATGGGAGTCCGCAGTGAATAATATGTCGATGTTGAATATCGGTTAGCCAACTGTCCAGGAACTGAGAGCGGAATTATTCCTTTTTATATTCCCTTAATGCATTACAGACCATTTATATAAATATAATGCTTCCGACCGAGTTGCGAAACCCACTGCGAGAAAGGGGGGGTGGGGGAGGAACCACTACATAGCTTATTACCTGAGATAAAGAGTTTATCCCTATCCTTATATGTATATACAACATAAACGTATAAACAGTTGGCATGCATAACAGACACCAAGGAGGCGGAGCTATCTTCTGGCAGGAGATATAGTTTGTTTGTTTGTGGTTTTACATCCTAGCAACATCTAAGACCATGGCCCCCCAACGTTGAGTGGGATGCGTAGGGTTTCGGTATTAATGCCTACCTCTTTAAGCACCTTGATGGTCCATCTTCCGAGTGTGTCTCTTAAGATAGCCTTATGCGGTTTAATAAAGCTTATCAAAAGCTGTCTGGAATTCCTTATTCCACGTGACTTGGATATATATATGCCCTAATTGCAGACACTACACACATACGTCGATCATCTGGAAAACTATTTACATGTACAGTGGACAGTGGGTCCCCTGTATGATTCGACTTTAGTAATGTCTCCAAATCAAATGTTGCCTCATTATTGTCTATCTCCAGTCCATCCAGAGACAATGCCACAATTGTTTGGCCTCGGTCTCCCATCACTAGCAGTAACAGCACTGCAAACTTAAATCCTAGTTCCTTCATTGATAAATGTTTATTACTAGGCCATGACTTGAAAAGTTTAAATACTACTGACACATCCCAAAACCTATTATATTTGGGTTTGGGTGGGTTTCTCTCATACACCAACCTAATAAATCAGTGCACTACCTGATGCTTTCCAATCATTGGTAGAATGATTGAAAGTGCACATCGTGCTGCATTAATTTCACCAAATCCTAAGCCTTCATCTTCTACAATCTGGTCTATTATATGTTTCAATGGTTTGACTCCTTTAAGCAAACAGTGAAGTCCCCATTTCTTTAAATAACTTGTGTATAATTTCACTGTTCCTTTTCTCCAGGCATGTGAAATAAGTCTTTCTTGTATAATTTTGTCTAAACCGTATTGTTCTAAATGTTTCCTTAAAAAAGGAATGCTAAAATGGGTGTCGCTGACACATCTCTGTGGACTGTTAGTGGTCCTTGATGTGGTAGATTGTTCTTTCCTGATGGAAACCTGAGCATGTCTTTTGATTCTAAGGTCACTGCCGCTAGCCATGGTTGTGTGTCCCACTCTGGTACTATCAGTACTGCATGTGAGTGATCCATCTTGATCTTCCTGGCCACTCTGCTGATAATGCTGAATGGTGGGAATATGTAATAAAATGTATTATTCCAAATCAGAGAAAATGCATCCACTCTCCAGGCTTCTGGCTCTGGTTGCCAAGACACATATTTGGGTAACTTTTTGTTGTTTTGTGATGCAAACAAGTCAATTTCTGGCTTGCCCCATTTATCACAAATGTAATTGAAAATACTGTGACTTAATGACCATTGTAGATAGTCATGAAAATGTTGACTTTTCCTGTTTGCCAAAGTATTTTGACTGCCTGGGATATGTGCTACTGTTAGCCATATGTTGTGTTCCTCTGCCCAGTCCCAAATTAGTTTGGCTAAATGGCCACATGGTTTGGAACGAGTCCCTCCCATATTATGTATGTACGCCATGGCTGTCGTATTATCTGTTAATACCCTTACATGATTTTTAGGTAGGTGAATTAGACTATGTAATCCTAAATAAATAGCCCTGGGCTATAGTACATTTATGTGATCAGAAATTTCTCTATGAGCTCCCATCCTTCTAGTGAAACATCAGTTGTAACTGTCATATTAGGTTCTCCTATTCTAATGGGGTTGGGCGAATTATCAATGTGTGAAAGCCACCACATAATGTCCTGTAAGCCTTCTGGTGAAATTGTCATGGGCCTTTCGAAGATCGCTTTAGTGCGAGCCAACCCTAAGTTCTTATCTATTTCTAGTGATTTAATATGGGCCTTGCCATATAGAATAGTAGGGCATAGGCTATAAATATTGCGACTTGTCTTATCTTTGGTTTAACCAAATGTAATAATTGGTTTGCCGTTGTTGTAAATCTATCAACTTTCTGTTTTGTTAATGAAACAGTCATGTCTAACATGAACTAAATGAATGTATCCATTCAAAAACGATACTAACCTGGTTGGTTTAGTAGATATGTAGAAAAACTGCCGGAGCTTACTCAACAACCGCCCTCCCATTGTGATTATGCTAATTGCAGGACCCGGATGTGCTTCGTTCTCCCTGGACTCTGAGTAACTAGAGGCGTAGTACCGAGGTAATTTTATATATGGAGTGATACAACTGTTATCGTGTGTAATAAGATCTGGAGTGCCCCCCCCCACCTCCACCTCTCTGGTTGGGGGGTCTGGCATGCACCCCTCACCCCCCTGTGCGGGGTGTGACACTGTACTATTATATATGTAAGTGTGCAAATAATCTGCAAGCGTTATATATAGTTTGCACTGATATCGCATGCAAGGAGCCAAATAGACAGATTGACATAGATTGCAGCTGGGAGACTAAATATATCTAATGGTTACGATGCTATCAACTACAATGGCAGAATTGTGGAACCGAGTATAGCCTGTTGATTACATTATATATCTAGTACCAGTAGTCTGTACTGACCTCTCAGGCAAGCAGCCTCATAGACAGGTGGGTATGGATAGAGTGGTGACATGAGGGAGCCTAGGTGATGTCATGGTTAGTGTAGTAATCTGTACTGACCTCTCAGGCAAGCAGGCTCATAGACAGGTGGGAGTGGGGATAGTGGTGACATCAGGGAGCCTAGGTGGTGTCACGGTTAGCAGATTGGCCCAGAATGCAAGAGCTGTGGGTTAGATTCCCACTCTAAGCGTGATATTTCTCATTTTCATCACCCCAACGAAATATACAAAGACTATAACACATATAGTATGTAGCAGCGTTCTAGTGTCGCTCTGTTCAAGCTCACACGGTAATAGTCAATTTATCTCCAATCATGAGGAGGATAGGTGGAGCCACCGGTACAGTGTTGTATCTTACGGAGTATAACAAATAATAGTGATAATTAAACCTTACATATCTTTATACTTGCATAATTCGTGTGACATCACATACATATATTTATAGTGGGGATCTTATTTTGCACATGTACACCCGAGAATATCCATTTACCTTTAGACTAGATTAGTGATTTGATGATCATACCTGTGAGGAGACATTAATATAATGGGCATGTTTTTTATATTTATATTTTTCTAATTCAGGAGGATTATTTTTCCTTTTTTTTCCTTCAAGGGGCAGACAACTATGTCGCCTGCATTTTGCAGACACTCAGGAGTATTCTTTCAAACTGACTGCATACTAGTTAGTGTCGTACTGTGCGTGTGAATATGTGTGAATGATGGCGAGTATGGTTAGTTGTTTGTTGGAGTTTTACGTCCTTGCAACATGTAAGGTCATATCAGGACGGGGATGGTGAGTGTGTGCATGTGTTTGAGTAAGTATGTGCGAGAATTCTACTGAGTGTGTGAGTATGAATGTGAGTATGTGTGTGGGTATGAGTGTGAGTACGTGTGTGAGTGTGTGAATCACGGTGAGTGTGTGTGAGTATGTTACTGGGTGTGCGTATGGGTGAGTATGTGTGTGAGTATGTGCGTGAGTGTGTGGATCACGGTGAGTGTGTGAGTGTGTGTGAGTATGTTACTGGGTGTGTGTATGGGTGCGAGTATGTGTGTGAGTATGTGCGTGAGTGTGAATCACAGTGAGTGTGTGAGTGTGTGTGAGTGAGTTACTGGGTGTGCGTATGGGTGTGAGTATGTGTGTGAGTACGTGTGTGAGTGTGTGAATCACGGTGGGTGTGTGAGTGTGTGTGAGTATGTTACTGGGTGTGCGTATGGGTGTGAGTATGCGTGTGAGTATGTGCATGAGTGTGTGAATCGCGGTGAGTGTGTGAGTGTGTGTGAGTATGTTACTGGGTGTGCGTATGGGTGTGAGTATGCGTGTGAGTACGCGCGTGAGTGTGTGAATCACGGTGAGTGTGTGTGAGTATGTTACTGGGTGTGCGTATGGGTGTGAGTATGTGTGTGAGTACGCGCGTGAGTGTGTGAATCACGGTGAGTGTGTGAGTGTGTGTGAGTATATTACTGGGTGTGCGTATGGGTGTGAGTATGCATGTGAGTATGCGCATGAGTGTGTGAATCATGGTGAGTGTGTGTGAGTATGTTACTGGGTGTGCGTATGGGTGTGAGTATGAGTGTGAGTACACGCGTGAGTGTGTGAATCATGGTGAGTGTGTGTGAGTATGTTACTGGGTGTGCGTATGGGTGTGAGTATGCATGTGAGTATGCGCATGAGTGTGTGAATCACGGTGAGTGTGTGTGAGTATGTTACTGGGTGTGCGTATGGGTGTGAGTATGCGTGTGAGTACGCGCGTGAGTGTGTGAATGACGGTGAGTGTGTGTGAGTATGTTACTCGCTGTGAGAATGTGAAGTATGGTCAGTGCCTGTTTAAGTATGTGTGAGTATGCTACTGAGTATGTGAGTAGGTGTGAGTATGTGCGTGATTCTTTGAATCATGGTGAATGTGTGAGTGAGTATGTGTGTATCAGTATGCGCGTCAGGATGTTCCTAGGAGTACACG
This sequence comes from Branchipolynoe longqiensis, assembly GCA_030323885.1. Classification (NCBI taxonomy): domain Eukaryota; kingdom Metazoa; phylum Annelida; class Polychaeta; order Phyllodocida; family Polynoidae; genus Branchipolynoe; species Branchipolynoe longqiensis. Next base: position 35,027,725 of record CM059196.1, on the reverse strand, counting down.
ATGTTCCTAGGAGTATGTGAATCAAAGTGATGGCGTAAGTGTCTACGAGTGAGTATGTGTGTGCAATGGGGCGAGGGGTAGGCCTACTCTCTACACTCAGGGCCATTAAATCGACTTGTGTTTTGGAAAAGCCCCGAATCAACCAGGGAGGAGAGGGATTTCTGCATTGCGGCGTCGGGCACTGAGAGGGAGAGGGCTCCGGTAGGTAATGCATTGTGTAATTCGGGGGTGCGGAGTGACGGGTGCAGGAGTGATGGGTGCAGGGTGCGGGGTGAGGGGATGCCGGGTGCAGTGCGGGAGGGACGGGGGGGTGGACGGTGCCGGGACTCCCCGGCCTCGACTGCCGGCACCCCTACCCTGGGCCCGTTCCCCCCGTACACCGATTAACTTCTTGACATGCATCCTGCAGCCACATTATGTTGCCGTTTTGTCTAGCCCACCATGGCTTCACGCTCCACACTCCCGCTGACAGGCGGCGCCACCAGCGGCCGCGGCCAGCCCATGCGCACAAGGCTTGCGTGCACCGGAAATGGCAAGATGCAAAGATAGTGTAGCGCCATTTGGGATGGAAATAACCGGGCTTGATTGCCTGCAATCTGCTAAGCGAGCGGCCGGCTCGAACCGACCCTGTCCCGCGGACCGGCCTGCAGTCTATGGTCTGAGTGCCTGCTTATTTGTTAAACAGGCCATGGAGCCTGGAGGTTTCACTCCGCTCAACCCATACTCGAATTCAGTACAAAGGAAAGTGTGTTGTATTTAACGAACCCTTTAGAGCACATTGATTTTTATCATCGGCTATTGGTATCGGAATTCAGTACAATACAAGGGTCAGGCTCCGCTATGCATTTTAATAGAAGTATTTCGAATGGTTTTATTTATGTTTGTTTGTTGTTGGAGATTTACGTCCTGGCAACACCTAAGGTCATATCGTGATGCATAGCGGCTTCTGACAGTGCATGCTCATGGTGACTTTATAGTGCTGCTCCACTGGGAAATCAGGCTGCCAGCACCAGCACCTGACATCACACTTAGGCACATCCTGAGCGCCAAGCCAGGAAGTGACAAGTATCAATTGTTAAGTCATGTATTTGACTCAAAGCAGCGTTGGATCCCGTGGCTTCGAATCCCACCATCTATCAAAACTGGAGACGGATGCTCAAATTATTCGGCCATCCCGTCTGGTCCTCTCTCACAGAAACATATAGACACTACATATGCATATGCTTATTCCAAATGGCGATACAAAAACAAACAAAAAAACGTTGCACAGATAAATCTTTGGTAAAAGATATTCTGAATGCAATATCTTGCACTTGTTATGTGCTAACGGGTAAGTCACCTATGAAGTCAACTCAAGCACTGGAGCACTAGCCACCCGGGCGAGGCGCACTAAAATGCGCGGGAAATCTATACTTGTCGTCTGCGGGGCCTCAATCTGGGCGATTGGCGAGTGTCGTCTGCTCGCCGCCCTCACGCACAGATAACATCGTGTTATGTGCATTCCATTTGCCGCCTTTTGACTGACAAATTCCCGGGACCTATCTGGCAGTCCATGCAGCAGACTACCACTGTGTATCTATATAGTGTCTCTACACTGGTCCCACCGCAACACTACAACACGTCTCGCTACTCCACACTGGAGTGTAGCCAATCACCGCAAGTGATAATCCTACCATATAACACATTTAAAATAACAGCACCAGCAACGCCTTTAACTTTAACCGCTAACCTTTAACCAACAAACTCCTTATTATTTATTTTATTACGCAATGAAAGAGACAATACAATAACTCTGGCTGGACCTCAAAAAGCCCTTCCGTTTATTTAAAGCTACATAGTCCGATGAAAATATCCCATTTTCAAAACCAAAACAATTTAGATTGTATTCTACGTATCTAACTTAGATACTGATGCACTTATTAAGCATGTGTTGCCACACAGAAGTGAATACTGAGGCAATGTAATACTAACAGAACATGTTACTGCAGAAGCCTATGACGTCAGAGTGTTGGCATGCTGGCCAAAATTAATTTGACATGTTTGCACTTCAAATTTCTCAAGAGTTAGGTATTCAAAATAAAAAATTAATTCAAGTTAATGTAAGAATCAACCTAATATATTTATCTCAGAAAATGACAGAAACTCCAAGCGAGCGGATTATGCAACTTTAAAGTCAAATTCAGCGCGAGTGAAGCTGATCAGCTGATGATAGGGGAGCATGGGAGCACGTGAGCTCATTCCGAGTCATACATGCATAGATTGAGCAGATGAGCAGCACTTGCTATCCGGACCACACTTTGTCCACACTTCTCTCTATCTCCTCTCTGCTGGCCATGCTCCTCCTTGATAATGTCTGAAAAGAGTTCCAGGAGGGGGAGCCTGCCAGCATTTCACTTTCTGCTCTTACTCTGTCCGTGTCTTTGGCTCGCCGGCTGGTCACCATAGAGCTTTGACTCAACTCTCCTCATTTCTCTTTCCTATACTCTACCCTTTTTTTCTCCCAGGCTTACTTCTCCCCCTGATCAAGGGAGTTGTTTGCTTGGGTGGGCCCCTTTACCGTATCATTTCTCTCGCTTTGTTCTTGTTGTTGGAACTGCTGGACCCACCTTTACCCGTCACTTCTTCCTAACCCATTGCTGCTGTCGACTGGATATGAGTGCTGTGCTACCGCCCGACAGGACTGATTCGGGGCCGTCACAAAGATTTGTTGTTTAATTGTTGTAAAGACATCCCCAGCTTTTACAACCCTGCCACCAGAAGATTAATCTTCAACCAAAGACTGGACCAATTTATCGGTGCCTCTCTATATTGCTGCAGTTCTGCAGCCGGTAACCGTCGTAAAGTTACAAACCCCCGAGACGTCAAGTCAAGTCACATGAGCTGGTCGCCAAGGCGCTCAGTGATTGGCTCACACACGGAGGAAGTGAATTCAATCTGATCAGTGTGGTTGGATCGAACCCGGTGAAGTGAGGCTCCCAGGAGGAAACGTGTAATGGGGGCTCATAGATAGGATGTGTAATAGATCGATATAGCAACACATATAGGAGTCATTGAGCAGAGTTAATTAGGCCACACCCTAAATAATATTAGCATAACAAGGTATACCACAGATAAATTATACGGCATCGGTATTTCCCACATCATTTATCCACTAAACAATACACATGCCACAGGGATGCGATGGTCAACTGAGTTGAGCGTCCGTCTCCCGTTTTGGTAGATCGTGGGATTTGAACCCATAGGTTCGAACCATGGTCGAGTCAAACCAATGACTTAAAATATTGATACCTGTTGCTTCCTAGCCAGTAGCTCGACATTAATAGGATAGGGCAATGAGTAGGCGCCTCAGTGTCAGGGTAATGTGGCAGTGGGCTACCAGGTCATGGTGCTGGCGGCCTGGTCTCCCAGTAGAGAAGCACTATTAAGTCGCCATGACTGCGCATCGCCACAAGTACCCGTCCTGATATGACCTGAAATGTTGCGAGGAGGTAACACTCCAACAAACAACACATGGCACTGGTGGCGCAACCATCAAAATTATCAACAATTAATCGTCACCAACAGCAACACCAACAACAAATCCGCAAATATTCAACCCCATGGACAAGACCCATATTCTGCATGCACCTTCACGTACCACTGCTACATATGTTGATCCTGCCTCGGCCACTGTCATGTCCATTGCCAATATACTACATCATCATAAACAACACCAACGTCAACACCAACCCCGCCAAGCACCAGCGTCATCACTAGTGCCCACACCCTCCGGCCACGTTCTATTACACATTTACAACCACTGACAGCGCCACTTTGGCCTCCGTTACCATGGTTATCAAATCTACACCACATACGCCATCAATGGGCACTACCACTACTACTGTCGGCATTACTGGATCTAGCGTCAACTCAGACCTCTGTGAGTGAGCATCGTACACAACACAACACCAGAATTACATCAGGACAGCCACCACGAACAGCAAACAGTCTACGGGGGACCATCACCACCAGAACCACCCAGCCAAACACAACACCAGAATTACATCAGGACAGCCACCATCATCAGCAAACAGTCTACGGGGGACCATCACAATCACAACCACCCAGCCAAACACAACATCAGAATTACATCAGGACAGCCAGCACCAACAGCAAACAGTCAACGGGTGACCATCACCACCACAACCACCAAGACAAAAACACCAGAATTACATCAGGACAGCCACTGCCAACAGCAAACAGTCTACGGGTGACCATCACCACCACAACCACCAAGACAAACACAACACCAGAATTACATCAGGACAACCACCACCAACAGCAAACAGTCCACGGGGGACCATCACAATCACAACCACCAAGCCAAACACAACACTAGAAATACATAAGGACAGCCACCACCAACAGCAAGCAGTCTACGGGGACCATCACCACCACAACCACCAAGCCACGCCACAACAACAACGATCGCCCCCACCATCAAACCGTCTATGGGAACCACAACCACCACAACCAGCAACCCACCACAACAACAGCAGTAAACCATATATGGGGATCATCGCCATCACAACCACCAACCCAGACCACAACAACAACCACCACCATCAAACCGTCTACGGGAACCACAACCACCACGACCACCAACCGACACCACAACAACATCAAACACCACCACCAGCACCGGGATCATCACCACCACAGCCCCCAACCCACACCACCCACACCACCAACTACATATACCAGCCACCCCTACACCCCACCGCCTACCGATACCCCCACACCCGCACCCACCCTCCCCCTCCCCCACCCTGCGCTGTTCACTTGCCGTACGGCGGCGAGCTTCGAGCGCTAGGAGAGGCTTGTTATTTCAACTGGGAGGTGCATTATCAATAATTCACACGACACGGAACCTGACCCAGCGCGTGTCGGCTACAAGCCAAAGAAGCGCCATCCTATCACTCGCACATCAAGGCACTTTAACCCACTTGCCGCTAGGCTAACGGGGCCGGCTCCTTTGTGCAAATGTCGTCTGCCCCACTCAAAAGTCGTCTGTTCTCCAATCAAATACATCCGAAACTAATCCTGTTCACTTCTTCTCACAGAATCAGGCGTGGTTTTGTTTTGTTTATTGTTTGTTTGTTTTTTTGTGTGTTTTGTGTGTGTTTTTTTTAGTGTGGGTGTGTCTTTTAACACAAGGGTAAAGGGGGATAAATTAGTCTGCTGGGGCCATATGCATGAAGCGGTGTTAGCGTCATGTGGTGTTAACAGGTAACACCAGGTAGCTATCACTGCCGTCGCGAAGTATGTCATGCCATATGCATGGGTACCTAAACCGTTCACGTTAGCTAAATGTGCAGTTATTTATAGATTTGGGGTATCCTCCTTAACTGGTACTGGCGTGTACCGGCCAATTGCCTTCTCCACACACCGGGCACCAGCTAGCCTTGTTATTGCTGAGCCTGTTCCGGGCGAGTACCGCTATTTCACAATAATATCGCTTTGATTTTGTGGTTAATTTGACCAAATTTCACTTTCTGAGCATGTTATTCTGTTAAATATGATAGCATTGAATAGATTTGGGCCTAATATATTGCCGCCAATGTGGCGGCAGCGATTTGTTTTGTTTACATTCATCGATTCGACAATAGTAATATCACCGCCGATGTAGCGGCGGCGTTAATATCGATTCGATTTTGCAGTTAATTTGATAAAATTTCACTTTTAGAGTAATTAGAGTAGGTAATTCTGTTAAATATGATAGCATTGAATAGATTTGGGCCTAATCGGTACCTAACACCGCCCATAAACCTGCTATGGAGGGGTGTTAGAATATCCAACCTTAAACTTGCGGCATTTCCGTAACACTGCTCCATGCCTAGCGACTCTTCGCTGCTAAACTAGAAATCCCGTCCAAAACCAGCTTTGGCTCGCTAACACCGCTCCATGCATACGGCCCCTGTATCTCTAGCTGAATGGCAATATATGTCCTTTAATAACCAGCCACAGACCACGTGACAAGACAGCCAGGGGGAGGGGTGATAAAGAAGAAACACCTTGTCGACATAAGGGTTTGGAAGGATTATCAAAAACCCTTCTAATATTACATACCGCCAACATTAAAGTGGTATAATTATCGCCATTTTAGGTTTACCGTATCGATGATATGTGTCCAATAAAGACAAATGGTGTGTTTGGGTGCTAGGTCTGTGTGAGAGTGTTGGGTAGGTGTGAGTGTGTGGGGAGGTGTGAGTGTGTGGGGAGGTGTGTGTTGGGGGGGGGAGGTGTGTGTGTGTGGGGAGGTGTGTGTTGGGGAGGTGTGAGCGTGTGGGGAGGTGTGTGTTGGAGAGGTGTGAGTGTGTGGGGAGGTGTGTGTTGGAGAGGTGTGAGTGTGTGGGGAGGTGTGTGTTGGAGAGGTGTGAGTGTGTGGGGAGGTTTGTGTGGGGAGGTGTGTGTTGCGCATGTGTGTGCAATTACTGGCGAGTGGGAAGTAGTTGTCTGTGTGTGCGGGGAGGGACGAAGGCAGAGCAGAAGGCGGCTTGTTTATCTAGTTTCATAGATATTGAAACGGGCCAACCACCATTACTGATAGTAATAGATCGGCGTAAATAACTATATCGCATCACGGCTAACCAGCCATCAATAGAACAATCTCAAAAATCAAACCCCTTCCATGAATACTGGCCGGTTTCATAAGTCGCATTGTTATCGGGCTCGGCGCGACCTACTTTATGGGCCTGGCGTCTGCCTAACTGATAGTGGCGGGAAATTCAGCCGCCCGCCGTTCGATAGAAATGCTATTATGTATTCTCATGGGACCGACTTTGAACCCTCTAATGGGCCTCGGTGGCGGTCACGTGATGCCGGGTAGTTGAGGGCTCTGTGCTAATGCCCTTCTTAAATAGCGTCCATTCCAATGTGGAAGGGAACAGGGCGTTAACCCGATATACGTGTGATTCGCAACACAGTTCCCTTTTTGTCGTCTGCGTCTGCGTCTGCGTCTGCGTCGTCTGACAATTGAAGTCTTCCCAGTTCCGCTGGTTTCCTAGGAAGGACTGATGGTGTGAGCTGGCGTTTTGGGTTACAGGTTCAGTTTCCATAGTTGGGAGGTCTGTAGGGGGAATACACCTACATGAACTGGTGTTTTATCTGATGTAATATTTGTACTAGCTTGGTTGGTTGGTTGTTGGAGTTTTACGTCCTGGCCACATCTGATGCGTACGTCACAAGCAAATCCCCAATAGAGTAGTTTAGGACTGAGTAGTGTAGGTTCTAACCGGGTAATCCACGATTACATTGTAGGTTTAGAAAGAACATGGGAATCATTGCGCCCAGAAAGGGATTCGAACCCACAGTTCTGCCATTCCACGGTTAGCTTCCTGACATTGCATTGTAGGTTGTTTTGTATGTGAGTCATTGCGCCGACAGAGGGATTCGAACCCACATTTCTGCCATCCCAGGTTTAGCTTCCAGGGGCCGTGTGGAGGAGTCGGTGGTATTCAGTGGTAGCGAGCCAAAACGGTGGTAGGCGGGAATTTCCCGGGTATGGGCGAAAAGTGGTATGCACAAGTCGGTGATAGGCCTAACACCAAAAGCTTAATCGGTATTACCCTACCCCTGAAAAGTTGCAGGTTTACAGGTGGTGATAGGTACCAAATCTATTCAATGCTGTCATATGTAACAGAATTACATACGCAATAAGTGAAATTTTTATTAAATTAACCCTAAAATCGAAGCGAGATTAATGCTGCCGCCGCAACAGCGGCTATATTAATATTTTCGAATCGACGAATGTCAAGTAAAAAAATTGTACTTCTGTTAAATATGATAGCATTTAATAGATTTGAGCCTAATGTATCGCTACAAACGAAGAGGGATTTCCCAAATCTATAAATAACTTCAGGTGTAGCTATAATCAAAGTGTTACGCGCTCCAGCATACCACTTGACATAGTTCCTGACGTCGGTAATAGCTACACGGTGATATGCGCTAACACCAAAAGCTGCTACCACCGACTCCTGCATACGGGTCCTGATTTGTAGGGGGCCTTATTTTAAATGGGAGTCGTCCATGTCACATATCATCTTGGGAGATCTCTGCACCTCACTTAACTTGTCTTGTTTAATGTATGTTTTTGATGTGCATGTTTATTTTGTATCTTTGTTATCGAGCCACGAAACCAGCGCATCCACGATCTCAGATAAGAGTATCTAAATTTTCCTATTTTCACATCATCTAGAAACGTCAGCAATGTTTAATTCGTTGGGTTAATTCACGCAGCTGCCGACACTCTAGAAACAATTTCAGCAGACGATATTTAATCTCAGCTTACAAAACTCAATATCCACAAAGAACGCGATAGCTAACTCAACATTGAGCCTCAGCAAAAAAAAAAAAACCTTTTAATTTGAGGACAATCGGGGATACTTTAATCTCAGTAGATAGCATTTACTTGCAATGGGGATAGTTTAACCGTAGTGCATGGCATTTAGACTTAACATGGGGCTCTTTCAGTTTCAGTCTCAGCAGACGACATTAGTTCGTCTCAACAGACTTCCGCCCTCTCAAGTCATTACATACTGCGCCTCCCAACAACAAGACAATATAAACGTGGCGTCCTGATCTAATTGCCCGGGGCCTGCACGCCTGTGTGTTTTAGGCGGGAAAACCCATCGATGCCTTGTCACAACATATGTCGTCTGCGCGAGGAGCTCTTGGCGGGAACGCTCGTGTATGTTTGTCGTCTGCTTACTCCCGCCATTTATGCCCGCGGTCGGGAGCGCGACGCGGGGGTAGTTGGGTTGAGGGGAGTGGGGTGGAGGGGGAGGAGTGGAGTGGAGGGGGCAGTAGAGGGGAGGAGTGGAGGGAAGGGGGAGGGGAGGAGTGGAGGGGATGTGGGAAGAGGGGAGAGGGGAGGGGAGGAGGGGGAAGGGGAGGAGGGGGAAGGGGAGGAGGGGGAGGGGGTTAGCGGGGGAGTTGGAGGGTTAGAAGAGGGTGGGGGAAATGGAAGGTGGGGAAAGGGGGTGGGTGGGGGGAGTGGGGTAGTTCGGAGGAGAGGGGGGATGGAGGGAGGCGAGAGCGGTGTTGGCTGGAAGTGTAGCGGGGGAGTTGGAGGGGGGGGGGGGGGGGGGGGGGCAGGGAAGCAAAAGAAGACGAGGAAGGGAGAAGGAGTACAGCCCAATTATCCGGAAAATACTCAGAGAGCCTCGCCATGATCGAAGCAGCGTCATCCATCATGGCCGCCACCCAACAAGGAATTATGGGTAAACACACGCCGGGTACCGTCTATATCTTAGGGCTGATCAATCACGTCACGAGGAGCACGTCGGCACCAAGCAGGGCCCAGACAAAAGACATTATTGCTGCCCCCAACCCCCCAAAAATGCACCGGATTCATCGAATGCCGGCAGCGTGCGCGCGCACTCTCCAGGCATCGGCATGCCCATATATGGATGAATTGGTATGCCCATATATGGATCCTCGCGTAGGCCATATATAAGGATGTGCATAATGTCATGTGAGAGCATAGGATTAATCGTTCATGGGGTGACATGTTTTTATATAAATATCTACATCGAAACAGGTTATACATATATATTTATATCTATATATATATATATATATATATATGTATATCTATATACATGTGCATATATAGATATCGTTATATATACCACCTGAAAGGGGGAGACAGGGGGGCACCCGATTATAAAACCCTGCCCCCGGGGGGTGGGGGGGGGGCACTACACCAATGCGTCAGGTCAGGTGAAAGAACACTTTTATTCCCATCCGAGCATTTATACTTGTATAATGCGTTATGCATCACATACATATGCACATCTATATATATTTATATATAAGTAAATATAATATGAATTGATTATCAATATAAAAACTGTTATACATATGTATATGCGCCTGTGCACATTTAAATCATGTATTAACACAATATAAGTGATTTATTCATGGAATAATATCTTTTCTCAGCGGCAGAGCACTTTCTAGCCATAGAGAAACTAATTGATTGATGCATAAATATATCTGTCAGTTGTACTAATAAATTGCATGCAGCTGGATACAAAAAAAAACATTATATTATATACCAACATATTTCTTCATGGCCGCCTAAAGACCAGTGCCTCGGCGGTGACAAACGAAGTTGTTCAGTGAATAACCATATCATTTGCTAAGAAACAAAAATCCCAAATGCCATTAACACAGGCGTCAATCGGTCATTTTGTTGCCAGCATGTGATTTACGGTTGACCGGGCGTATGCATGCATATGAAGGTTTACGGTGTGGGTCGAGGGCGCACATCCTGGGTTGTAAGGGTTCGTGGGTGAGGGAAGTGTGTGTGTGCGTGTGGTTGTTGGAGTTTTACGTCCTGGCAACATATGAGGTCATAACAGGTAGGGTACCGACTTGTGACAGTGCACACTAATGCCGACTTCAGAGTGCTGCCCCACTGTGGAAAATCAGGTCGTCATGGCCCAATATCCCACTCAGTCATATTATCCTGACCCTGCGCTAACCAGTCCTTGCCCTATCCTATTAATGCCAAGTGCCAGGCAAGGGCGTGACAAGTATCAATTTTAAAGTGATTGGTTTGACTCGACCGGGAACCGAACTCCCGATCTTCCGCACGCGACGGCTGCGCTCTTCCGATTAGGCCACCGCGCCCGGTCGCGCGTGTGTGTGTGTGTGTGTGAGGTGGGGGCGGGGGTGGGGGGTGGTGTTACCATTCCCCATTTTGGTCGTGGCGTCAGTCACCCCGCCAATGTCTTGTTCTTCAATAAGCCATACATCTTGCGCCATATCATTACCGCGGCGGGGCGGGGCGGGGCGGGGGGGGGGGCGGGGCGGGGCGGGGCGGGGCGGGGCGGGGCGGGGCGGGGCGGGGCGGGGCGGAGTGGTGTGTGGGTGGGGTGAGGGCGGGGGAGGGGTGACGGTGACGGTGGGAGCAGGGGAGAGATGGGTGAGGTTGGTGGTTAGCGCGCGTTGAATTAGATGAAATATAAATGTGCGCAGGCAAATATGTACCGACACCCTGTGTGGCAGTCATTAGTCGACCACGGGTGTGTGTGTAGCGGAGGTCCCATATGAGCAGGAGGACTGAGGGGGCAAGGGATGGGTTCCTCGTTCTGTGTGTGTATGGGTAGAGTGGAGGTTGGATGGTTGTCGGAGTTTTACGTCCTGTCAACATCTATGGTCATATCAGGATGGGTACATGACTTGTGACAGTGTGCACTCATGGTGGCTATATAGTGCTGTCCCACTGGGAAACCAGCCCACCACATGAGCTGATATCCCTCTCCCTGACATTATCCTGGCACCGAGCCAACCAGTCCTTGCCCTATCGTAAAATTAATCCTGATCGCCTGGCTAAGAAGCGACAAACATCAATTTTTTTTTTATAAAGTATTGGTTTGACTCGACCGGGAATTAAACTCCCGACCTTCCGCACGTGAGGCCTGCGCTCTACCGAATCGGCGACCGCGTCTGGTGCAGGATGAGGTGATGGTGATGAAGAAGTAGGAGCTAGTGGCGTGTGAATGCATACATGGGGGAGCCTCAGGGTACTGGAGGATGAATGGGGATAAGGGGGCGGCGGCGAATCGGTGGGGGTGGGGGAGGGGGGAGAAGGGAGGGGGCGTGGAGGGAGGGGGGTGCAGGGCGATGTAGAGGGGAGGGAGGGGAGGGGGAAGGAGGGGGGAAGGGGGACGGGGGGGAGGGGCAGGGGCAGGGGGGGTGGGAGGTGGTGGGGGTGGGGGAGGGGAGAGGGGAAGAGGGAGGGGAAGAGGGAGGGGGAAGGGAGGGGGAGAGGGAGGGGGAAGAGGGAGGGGGAAGAGGGTGGGGAAAAAGAAAGAAGGTGGGGGGAGAGGGTGGAGGAAGAGAGAGGGGGAGAGGGTGGGGGAAGAGGGTGGGGAAGGGGTGGGAAGAGGGTGGGGGAAGAGGGTGGGAAGAGGGAGGGGGAAGAGGGTGGCGAAGAGGGTGGGGGAAGAGGGAGGGGGGAGAGGGAGGGGGGAGAGGGAGGGGGAAAAGGGAGGGAGATGAGGGTGGGGAAGAAAGAAGGTGGGTGAAGAAGGTGGGTGAAGAAGGTGGGGGAAGAGGGTGGGGGAAGAGGTGGGGGAAGAGGGGGGGGAAGAGGGTGGGGAAGAGGAGAGAGAGGAAGGGGAAGGGAAGAGGAGAAGGGGGGAGAGGGATGGGGATGGTGAGGGGTAGGGGGAGCTGGGTTGTGGACGGGAAGGGGGAAGGGGGAGAAGGGGTGGGGGGGATGGGAAGGAGGAAGGAGAAGGGGGAGGTTGAGTAGCAGGTGGAGGTAGAAGGTGGGGGGGGGGTAGGGAGGAAGAAGCGGGAGAGGGGTGGGATGGGGAACTGGTAGAGTGGGAAGAGGAGGGGCAGGAAAAGGGGGGGGGGAAGGTGGGATTGGCAGGGGGAGTGGCAGGGGTGGGGGAGGTGATAGTGATATGGGGAGTGGGAGGTGAGAAGGGGAGTGGGAAGGGAGGGGAGGTGAGAGGGGGGGATGGAGGGGGAGGTGAGAGGGGGGGATGGTAGGGGAGGGGGAGTGGGAAGGGAGAGGGGGAGGGGAGTGGGGGGAGGGGGAGTGTGGGAGATGAGAGGGGGAGTGGGAGGGGAGGGCGGGGGTGGAGCATGCGCGTGGCTGGAACGGCAGAGAATGGGAGCGGAGATGTGTGTGTTTGTGGCATTGGGGGTGAACGGAATATAAACGGTATCAGATGGAAGGGGTTGGAAGGGAAAGACGGAGAATGCGCTCAGATGGGCGGCTTGGGCGGGACGGGAGAGGGTGGGGGGAGGGGAGGAGGAGAAGGAGAATAGGGAGGGGGATGAGAAGGAGGAGGAGGGAGTGGAATACTGATTCGGGCTTGGTGGCGACTGGCGGCACCGTATTGTGATGCCCTAATTGCTCATGACGAAATCATACCGAGGCTACTGTCCTCCCGGAAAGAGAATGCAGGCGAGAGGTCGGCAGGCCAGGGCCGAGTGGGGCGGGGAATATTGAGTCAGGATGGAGGATTGATGCCTGGCTGTAATGGGGACACCTCCACACTCTTATAAGATTCACACCCAGAGGCGCGATGGCCCACTTGGTAATACTAAGCTAAGAGCGCTGGGTTTTGATATGGGGGGTGGGGGTTCGAATCCATGCCGAGTCAAAATCAATGATATAACAAGTGTATAATTGTCGTTATATTAGCCGGCGCTCGAGATTATAATGATGGTATAAGGAATAGTTTGTTCAGCATCAGGATATTGTGACTGGCTCGGGTATCGGATCATGGTGCCGGTGTAGTAAGTTCAAAACACTACCCCACAAAAACACTACAGTAGTGTTTTCAACCTAGGTTCAAAACACTACAGTAGTGTTTTCAAACTAATTGAAGGTAGGTTCAAAACACTACTGTGGCCACGCTCAAAACACTATCCTTAAGTTCAAAACACTACATTTAAGTTCAAAACACTATTCTCAAAAAATGTTTTAATTGCTGCATATTCATTTACATTTGTAGTAGGATGAGGCAGTATGCAGTAGGGGGGAGCAGTATGCATTATGGTGGGTCAGTATGCAGTAGGGCAGGGCTGTTTGCAGTGAGGTGGGGAAGAAGGCAGATGGGTGGAGAAGTATGCAGTAGGGTGGGGCATTATGCATTACTTTGGGGCAGTATGCACTCGGGTGGGGAAGTATGCAGTAGGGTGTGGCAGTAGGGGTTGTTATTGGTTTAGGTTTATGTCCTAGCAACATCGAAGGTCATATCAGGATGGGTACCGACTTGTGACAGTGCACACTCATGGCGAAATTATAGTGCTGCCCCAATGGGAAATCAGACTGCTTACACCATGCCCTGATATCCCACTCAGGCATAGTATCACTGAGCTAACCAGTCCTTGCCCTATCATATTAATGCCGAACACCATGCTAGGAAAGCGACAAGTATCAATCTTAAAGTCATTGGTTTCACTCGACAGGAAACTGAACTCCTGACTTCCGCATGTGATGCCCCTGCTCTACTGTTTAAACCACCTTGCAGCACTATCTGTTTGTTTGTTGTTGTTTTACGTCCTAGCAACATCTAAGGTCATATGACGACGGTACCGACTTGTGAAAGTGAACACTCATTGCGACTTTATAGTGCTGCCCACCCTGTCTGGTCTGCAGCACTATCAGTGTATTAATATGTTGTTAAACGCAGCACTATCGATGGATGTGAGTAGAAAGGCGCGGAAGGGAGGATTCCCTATATTGATCACCCATATGTTGTGACCCCTTTTCATGGTTGGGACAGGTGGCGCTACCACGCCCAACCCCTACCAGTGCCACAAATACTGTCACTCACGCACTGGAATTTTATTAAATGCTGCAGCACTATCAGCGTATACTAATACGTTATTAAACACCACAACACTATCAGTGTATACTTATATGTTATTAAACACCACAGCACTATCAGTGTATACTAATATGTTATTAAACACCACAGCACTATCAGTGTATACTAATATGTTATTAAACACTACAACACTATCAGTGTATACTAATACGTTATTAAACACCACAGCACTATCAGTGTATACTACTACGTTATTAAACACCACAACACTATCAGTGTATACTAATATGTTATTAAACACCACAGCACTATCAGTGTATACTAATATGTTATTAAACACCACAGCACTATCAGTGCATACTAATACGTTATTAAACACCACAGCACTATCAGTGTATACTAATATGTTATTAAACACCACAGCACTATCAGTGTATACTACTACGTTATTAAACACCACAGCACTATCAGTGTATACTAATATGTTATTAAACACCACAACACTATCAGTGTATACTAATATGTTATTAAACACCACAACACTATCAGTGTATACTAATACGTTATTAAACACCACAGCACTATCAGTGTATACTAATATGTTATTAAACACCACAACACTATCAGTGTATACTAATATGTTATTAAACACCACAACACTATCAGTGTATACTAATACGTTATTAAACACCACAGCACTATCAGTGTATACTAATATGTTATTAAACACCACAGCACTATCAGTGTATACTACTACGTTATTAAACACCACAGCACTATCAGTGTATACTAATATGTTATTAAACACCACAGCACTATCAGTGTATACTAATATGTTATTAAACACCACAGCACTATCAGTGTATACTACTACGTTATTAAACACCACACATATAGTGTATACTTAGTATTAAACACCACAGCACTATCAGTGTATACTAATATGTTATTAAACACCACAGCACTATCAGTGTATACTACTACGTTATTAAACACCACAGCACTATCAGTGTATACTAATATGTTATTAAACACCACAGCACTATCAGTGTATACTACTACGTTATTAAACACCACAACACTATCAGTGTATACTAATACGTTATTAAACACCACAGCACTATCAGTGTATACTAATATGTTATTAAACACCACAGCACTATCAGTGTATACTACTACGTTATTAAACACCACAACACTATCAGTGTATACTAATATGTTATTAAACACCACAGCACTATCAGTGTATACTAATATGTTATTAAACACCACAGCACTATCAGTGTATACTAATATGTTATTAAACACCACAGCACTATCAGCGTATACTAATACGTTATTAAACACCACAACACTATCAGTGTATACTAATACATTATTCAACACCACAACACTATCAGGTATACTAATAAGTTATTAAACACCACAGCACTATCAGTGTATACTCATACGTTATTAAACACCACAGCACTATCAGTGTATACTAATATGTTATTAAACACCACAACACTATCAGTGTATACTAATACGTTATTAAACACCACAACACTATCAGTGTATACTAATACGTTATTAAACACCACAACACTATCAGTGTATACTAATATGTTATTAAACACCACAGCACTATCAGTGTATACTAATATGTTATTAAACACCACAGCACTATCAGTGTATACTACTACGTTATTAAACACCACAGGACTATCAGTGTATACTAATATGTATTAAACACCACACACTATCAGTGTATACTAATATGTTATTAAACACCACAGCACTATCAGTGTATACTAATACGTTATTAAACACCACAGCACTATCAGTGTATACTAATACGTTATTAAACACCACAGCACTATCAGTGTATACTTGTTATTAAACACCACCACTATCGTGTATACTAATATGTTATTAAACCACAGCACTATAGTGTATACTACGTTATTAAACACCACAACATATCAGGTATATACTAATACGTTATTAAACACCACAGCACTATCAGTGTATACTAATATGTTATTAAACACCACAGCACTATCAGTGTATACTACTACGTTATTAAACACCACAACACTATCAGTGTATACTAATACGTTATTAAACACCACAACACTATCAGCGTATACTAATACGTTATTAAACACCACAGCACTATCAGTGTATACTCATACGTTATTAAACACCACAGCACTATCAGTGTATACTAATATGTTATTAAACACCACAACACTATCAGTGTATACTAATACGTTATTAAACACCACAACACTATCAGTGTATACTAATACGTTATTAAACACCACAACACTATCAGTGTATACTAATACGTTATTAAACACCACAACACTATCAGTGTATACTAATATGTTATTAAACACCACCACTATCAGTGTATACTAATACGTTATTAAACACCACAGCACTACAGTGTATACTATTGTTATTAAACACCACAGCACTATCAGTGTATACTAATATGTTATTAAACACCACAGCACTATCAGTGTATACTAATACGTTATTAAACACCACAACACTATCAGTGTATACTAATATGTTATTAAACACCACAGCACTATCAGTGTATACTAATACGTTATTAAACACCACAGCACTATCAGTGTATACTAATATGTTATTAAACACCAGAACACTATCAGTGTATACTACTACGTTATTAAACACCACAACACTATCAGTGTATACTAATATGTTATTAAACACCACCGCACTATCAGTGTATACTACTACGTTATTAAAAACCACAGCACTATCAGTGTATACTAATACATTATTAAACACCACAACACTATCAGTGTATACTACTACGTTATTAAACACCACAACACTATCAGTGTATACTAATACGTTATTAAAAAGCACAGCACTATCAGTGTATACTAATATGTTATTAAACACCACAGCACTATCAGTGTATACTAATATGTTATTAAACACCACAGCACTATCAGTGTATACTAATACGTTATTAAAAACCACAGCACTATCAGTGTATACTAATATGTTATTAAACACCACCGCACTATCAGTGTATACTAATATGTATTAAACACACAACACTATCAGTGTATACTAATACGTTATTAAACACCACAGCACTATCAGTGTATACTAATATGTTATTAAACACAAGCAATATCGTGTATACTACTACGTTATTAAACACCACAGCACTATCAGTGTATACTAATATGTTATTAAACACCACAGCACTATCAGTGTATACTAATACGTTATTAAACACCACAACACTATCAGTGTATACTAATACGTTATTAAACACCACAGCACTATCAGTGTATACTAATATGTTATTAAACACCACAAGCACTATCAGTGTATACTAATACGTTATTAAACACCACAACACTATCAGTGTATACTAATACGTTATTAAACACCACAACATATTCAGTGTATACTAATACGTTATTAAACACCACAGCACTATCAGTGTATACTCATACGTTATTAAACACCACAACACTATCAGTGTATACTAATATGTTATTAAACACCACAACACTATCATTGTATACTAATACGTTATTAAACACCACAACAATATCAGTGTATACTAATACGTTATTAAACACCACAACACTATCAGTGTATACTAATACGTTATTAAATCACAACGCACTATCAGTGTATACTAATATGTTATTAAACACCACAGCACTATCAGTGTATTACTAATAGTTATTAAACACCACACACTATCAGTGTATACTAATATGTTATTAAACACCACAACACTATCAGTGTATACTAATACGTTATTAAACACCACAGCACTATCAGTGTATACTAATATGTTATTAAACACCACAGCACTATCAGTGTATACTAATATGTTATTAAACACCACAGCACTATCAGTGTATACTAATACGTTATTAAACACCACAGCACTATCAGTGTATACTAATATGTTATTAAACACCAGAACACTATCAGTGTATACTACTACGTTATTAAACACCACAACACTATCAGTGTATACTAATATGTTATTAAACACCACCGCACTATCAGTGTATACTACTACGTTATTAAAAACCACAGCACTATCAGTGTATACTAATACATTATTAAACACCACAACACTATCAGTGTATACTACTACGTTATTAAACACCACAACACTATCAGTGTATACTAATACGTTATTAAAAAGCACAGCACTATCAGTGTATACTAATATGTTATTAAACACCACAGCACTATCAGTGTATACTAATATGTTATTAAACACCACAGCACTATCAGTGTATACTAATACGTTATTAAAAACCACAGCACTATCAGTGTATACTAATATGTTATTAAACACCACCGCACTATCAGTGTATACTAATACGTTATTAAACACCACAACACTATCAGTGTATACTAATATGTTATTAAACACCACAGCACTATCAGTGTATACTAATACGTTATTAAACACCACAGCACTATCAGTGTATACTAATATGTTATTAAACACCACAACACTATCAGTGTATACTAATACGTTATTAAAAACCACAGCACTATCAGTGTATACTAATATGTTATTAAACACCACCGCACTATCAGTGTATACTACTACGCTATTAAAAACCACAGCACTATCAGTGTATACTAATACGTTATTAAACACCACAACACTATCAGTGTATACTACTATGTTATTAAACACCACAACACTATCAGTGTATACTAATATGTTATTAAACACCACAGCACTATCAATGTATACTAATATTTTGATAAACGCCACAGCACTATCAGCATATTCTAATACATTGTTAAATGTGGCAGCACTATCAATGTGCACTAATATGTTGTTAAACGCCGCAGCACTATCAGTGTAGGGCCTATGCTCATACTTGGTGCAGAAGTCGCAGCTCTATCAGTATATACTACTGTCGTGGGGGTGATGAAAATGGGAAATACTGCGCCTAGAGCAGGACTCGAACCCACATCTCTTTGCATTCCGGGCCAGTGTGCTAACCATTACACCAGCTAGGCTCCCTGATATCAATACACTCCCCACGCCTACCTGTCTATGTGGTTACTTGCCTGAGAGGTCAGTGCAGACCACTACACTACTAATACGTTGTTAAATGCAGCAGCACTATCAGTGTATATTAATATGTTGTTAAACACCGTAGCACTATCAGTGTATATAAATACTTGGTGCAGCTCTATCAGTGTATTCTACTAATACACTGTTAAACGCTGCAGCACTATCAGCGTATGACCAGACGGGGTGGCCAAATGAGTTGAGCGTCTGTTCCCTGTTTTGGGAGATCGGGGGATCCAAACCCATGAGTTTGTGGTTTTGAACCCTGGCCGAGTCAAACTAATTGCTTAAAAATTGATACTTGTGGCTTCCTAGTCTGGCGCTCGGCATTATTAGGATATGGCAAGGTCTGGTTGGCTCAGTGTCAGGATAATGTGACTGAGTGGAATATCGAGTCATGGTGCTGGTGGCCTTATTTCCCAGTGGGGCAGCACTACAGGTCGCCATGAGTGTGCACTGTGAGAAGTCGGTACCCATCCTGATATGACTTTAGATGTTGCTAGGACGTAAAACAACAACAAACAGACTATCAGCGTATACTAATCCATGGTGCAAATGCCGCAGCACTATCGCAGGTATCAGCGTATAGTAAGTAATACATGGTGCTGCCGTGTCATGATAGTGTTTTGTACCTGGGTAATATTTTGAACGTATGTAGGGGTAGTGTTTTGAACTTAACAGTAATGTTTTGAACTTAGGTTCAAAACACTACTGTAGTGTTTTGAACGGGTTGTGTTTTGAACGTCCTACACCAGCGGGGTCGTCGTCCAGTGGGGCAGCACTACAAGATCGCAGTGGCAGTGGGTGTGGGGTGTACAGGTGGCTGTGGGGTGTACATGTGGTTGTGGGGTGTACAGGTGGGTGTGGGTATGGGTGTGGCAGTGGGAGTAGGTGTGGGGGCGGGTGTGAGTGCGAACATAAGTGTGGGAATATTGGTGTTCGCGTGGGGTGGGTCTGGGTATGGGTATGGGTGTGGATGTCGGATTGTTGGTGTGCTGTGAGAGTCGGTGTGGGTGTGGGTGTGGGTGTGGGTGTGGGTGTGGGTGTGGGTGTGGGTATGAGTTTTGGTGTGGTAGTGTTTGTTGTTTGTTTGTTGTTGTTTTACGTCCTAGCAACATATAAGGTCATATCAGGACGGGGTGTGGCAGTGTGGGTCTGAGTGTAAATCTGAGTGCAGGTGTGGGGTGGGAGTGATAGTTGATGGGGTGTGGGGAGGGTCTGAGGGTTGTGGCACTGTTGCAGGGTAAGAAGTGGGTTGTGGCGGTGGAGTGTGGATTTGGTGTGTGGATGCGGAGTGGGTGTACAGTGATGGTAATGTGGGTTGGTTGTGGTGGATGCGGAGTGGGTGTAGAGTGATGGTAATGTGGGTTGGTCATGGTGGATGCGGAGTGGGTGTAGAGTGATGGTATTGTGTGTTGGTCATGGTGGATGCTGAGTGGGTGTAGAGTGATGGTAATGTGGGTTGGTCATGGTGGATGCGGAGTGTGTGTAGAGTGATAGTATTGTGGGTTGGTCATGGTTGATGTGGAGTGCGTGTAGAGTGATGGTAATGTGGGTTGGTCATGGTGGATGCGGAGTGGGTGTAGAGTGATGGTAATGTGGGTTGGTCATGGTGGATGTGGAGTGGGTGTAGAGTGATGGTAATATGTGGGTTGGTCATGGTGGATGCGGAGTGGGTGTAGAGTGATGGTAATGTGGGTTGGTCATGGTGGATGCGGAGTGGATGTAGAGTGATGGTAATATGGGTTGGTCATGGTGGATGCGGAGTGGATGTAGAGTGATGGTAATGTGGGTTGTTCATCGTGGATGCGGAGTGGATGTAGAGTGATGGTAATGTGGGTCGGTCATGGTGGAGGAGGTTGATTGATTGGTGGTTGCTTTACCCCTTGTTGGCAGCATAGCCCACATTCACTGCCAGAAATGTTTGTTTTTGTTCAAACCATCACTTTTACATGTAAAAGCATACAATCAATTTTGTGTCAATAGAGACTGGTGAATTTTTTTAATTCACAATCATATAGTTTCTGGTCAAGCTAAATATGTTGGAGGAGGAGGGAGTAGCGGTGCGAGGATATTTAACGGTACCAAAGGAAAGTGTCACTGGTAGTAAGGATGCATATAAAAGACGAGATAGAAGAGCATAAGAGTGGAAGATATAACAGTGGCAGGACTCCGATGACCAAGCGGCACCCCGAGAAACCCGTAGGATGTGGCAGAGAGAGAGTTGTGATGAAACAGTTGTTAGGACCCGAAGAGAAATGGGAGATTGACGACTGTCTTGAAGCTTGAAGACGGCGCGGGTATGTGAGTGAATGAGTGAGGGAGTGTGTGTGTGTGTGTGGAGGGAAGGGATGGGGAAGGGAGGGAGGGAGGGAGGGGACGGGGAGGAGGGCTATGTGTGTGTGCTTGACGTGCCAGCAGAGGGGAGGCAGGAGGCAGGAGGCAGGAAGCGGAAGGGAAGATGGAGGACTGAGGAGGGAGGAGGAGGGGAGGAGGAGGGAGGAGGGAGGAGGATGGAGGAGCGGGGAGGGAGGAGGGAGGAGGGAGGACGCAGGAAGAGGAGGGGGGGGGGGGAAGAGGAGGCAGGAGGCAGGAGAGAGGAGAGAGGAGAGAGGAGAGAGGAAACGGGATGGAGGAGGCAGGAGGCAGGAGGCAGGAAGAGGAGGCAGGAAGAGGAGGCAGGAAGAGGAGGCAGGAAGAGGAGTCAGGAGGCAGGATAGAGGGGAGAGGAAAGAGGAAAGAGGAGAGAGGAGAGAGGAGAGGGGAGAGAGGAGCGAGGAGAGAGGAGAGAGGAGGGAGGAGGGAGGAGAGAGGGGAGAGGAGGGAGGAGGGAGGAGGGAGGAGGGAGGAGGGAGGAGGGAGGAGTGAGGAAGCGGGATGGAGGAGGGAGGAGGGAGGGGGGGGGAATAAGTCACGCCTCATCAACGACGCATCTCACGTGATGTGACGTGCGCATGACGGATGTGACATAGGTGGCAGGACGTAATGCGGCTCTAAACGAACGCCGTCTTGAGGCGCCTAAATGATGCGCGAACGACACTTATGCGTGACGTGCGCAAGTCGCAAATAATATACCGCCAGATGGCGCGCGTCTCGCCGCCTCGGCCGAGCGGGCTGCTTGCCACCTGGCGGCGGTGGGCGGTACCACGGTGTGGGCGCGGAGGGTGTCGGGAGACGCAAGTAAAGCTGGCTGCTTTCTACCAGGACTACTAGTCCCCCGCACTCTGGTCTTACTGACATCAATCAGCACTTAGATGTTTGTTGTTGTTTTATGTCCTAGCAACATTTACGGTCATATCAGGATAGGTGCCACCCTGTGACAGTGTACATTCATGCATTGATGGCGACTTTATAGTGCTGCCCCATTGGGAAATCAGGCCTCCATCACCATGACCCAATATCCCTCTCAGTCACATTTATTATCTTGCTGAGCGCCAGGCTAGGAAGTGAAAAGTATCAATTTCAAAGTCATTGGTTTGACTCGACCGGGAACTGAACTCACACGTTCTGCATGTGAGGCTCGCGCTCTACCGATTAGGCCACCGAGTCCGGTCCAGGCACTTAGAACAGATTTATTCACAGACTCACACTGTGTCCTGTGTATGTGTTTAGAATAGGACCAGACGGGATGACCGAATGAGTTGAGTGCCCGTCTCCTGTTTTGGTAGATTGTCAGATTCAAATGATTGATTGATTGGTGGTTTCTTTATGCCGAGTCGGCATCATATGCCACATACACAGCGAGAATTTTTTTTTTTTTTTATTCAACCATAGCTTTTACACATAATATAAAAGAATACAATCAAATATGTGTCAATATACATTCATGCATTAAAAAAGCTCACATGGCCAAGGGAAATAACATTCTAGATAAAAGTAAAAGGTTTTATTAATATTATTATTTGATAACATTGATTTAATAAACTATATGTGGTGAATCAGACCAGGCTTCAATAAGACTAAAATGTCTTCTTGTTTTACTTGAGTAAAACAGTGTATGCATTGCTTGCAGTGTAGAATTCTTGGTACAGGGCCATAAAATCAACAGCATTTAATACCAATGTGTTTGAGTGTCAGTGGGGGCTGATATCCAATACATTCAGGGCAGGAAAGTGTGTGTTGAGTCAAACCAATGACATAACAATTTATACTTGTCATTTCCTAGCTAGCCACTCAGCATTATTAGGATAGGACACTCAGTGTTAGGATAATGGGACTGTGTGGGACGGGATATCAGTTCAAGGTGCTGGTGGCCTGATCTCCCAATGGGGCAGCACTATAAAGTTGTCATGAATGCGCACTGTCATAAGTCAGTACTCATCCTGAGATGACCTTATGCTAGGTACACACCTACTGTTTACGACTCGTGCACTAAAACTCGCGACCCGACCCGACCCGCTTAAATCTGAAAACGGTCCGATTCATTTTTCCAATCGTGAATCGCAATCGTAAGGAACCACTTTTAGCCCTAAAATTGAGTTTTAAGTCGCAAATCGCAATCGGTAGGTGTGCTAGGGGAGTGCACACCTCACGACTTTTGGGTAGTTTTAGATTGTATACGGTAGGTGGGTGTGGAAAAACGGGAGGTGTGTACCTAGCATTAGATATTTATTACTAGGATGTAAAACTCCAACAACCAACCAACCAACCACTGCCTTCCCACTCACCCTCTCCTCCCACATCCTTATCGTGTTATCTTCGTTCACTGAACACCCCCATTTACATCCGGGGCCTTGTGACCCTGTGAACCGGAAGTAGTAATTGACAGGTCATTCTTGGTTCAGTCCTTTACCCATTACCCTTCCTCTAACCCTCACTGCCCTCCTTTACCTATGCACCCTCCAGCTCATGGGCCCCAGAACGTGATCCTTCTTTTAACACACTACTTACCCCATAATCCCCCCCCCCCCTCCTCCTCTTCTTCCTCTTCCTCTTCCTCCCCACCCCCCTCGTACTTGCGCTCATCTGTTTGGTTACTACTTGATCCCCAGTCATTACGTCATCCATCGATCCCCGACTAGCGCGTGGGGTGGCCGCGAGATGACACGAGATGACATTAATTACGACAGTGAGGGGTAGGCTAACAACGTGCCTCGCCTAGTTAACGGCACCGCCACCCGAGAAGGGGGTGGCGCCACCAGCGTCCATGGTGTGAGTATGCCGGAAGGGGGAGGGGCAGTGAGCGTGTCTGGGGGGAAGGGGGGGGGGGGAGAGGGTAGAGCTTTTCTTGGATCGCAGGATAACCGTGGGGAGGGGGGGGGGGGCGGTTGACAACATATTGGTGGTAGTGGGTTCAGTGGATGTTGATGGTGTGTTCAGTGTGTGTGCAGTGTGGTGGGTGTGGCTGGCTTTAGTATTACTGGAAGGGGGGGGGGAACAAATCAACATTGCTTAACAAATAGAGAAAGTTGAAGAATATTGTCGAGTTATTTCTCGCGCTTCAACAGATCTTCACGGACAGTGGCGTGTGTTTGTGTGTGTGTGGTGGGAGCGGGATGTAACTCAAGCGGTAGAGTGTCCACCTGTGAAGGTGTGGGTCATCCGATCGATCCTGCTCAGTGGACCCATTTGCAGCTTGGGTTAGTTTCCGTTCCAACTAGTGGTCCACAACTGGTTCATTAAAGGCTGTCCTTTCTGTGGGAAAGTGCATATAAAAGACCCCTTGCTGCTTATCGGAAAGAGTAGCCTATGTGTCAGCAGCAGGTTTCCTCCAAAAGAAATATATCAGAAAGTCCATATCTTTGATGTCCAATAGCCAATGATAAACATTGATGTGCTCTAGGGGCATCATGAAATATAACAAGCTTTACATTGTGTGCAGTGTGGTGGGTGTGATTGGATTTACTATTACTTGAGGGTGTATGTGTGTGTAATAGTCTGCACTGACCTCTCAGGCAAGTAACCACATGGGTAGTGCAGTGATATCAGGGAGCCTGGGTGGTGTAATGGTTAGCACACTATCCCAGAATGCAAAGAGATGTGGGTTTGAGTCCCGCTCCAGGTGCAATATTTCCCATTTTCATCACACCCCCATGAAGCTGGTTTCTGTGACCATGATCCTGTACTAGCTATGCGCTGTATGGTTGTTGAACCTACCTTGTGTATGTATGTGTTAGTGCATTGCCTGTATGTATGTAATTGTAAGCATTAAAAGACTTACAATTCCAGGGGGATGAGAGTAGTAGTGTGCACCGACCTCTCAGGCAAGTAAACACATAGACAGGTATGCGTGGGTAGTGCGGTGATATCAGGGAGCCCAGGTGGTGTAATGGTTAGCACATTGACTCAGAATGCAAAGAGATGTGGGTTCGAGTCCCGCTCTAGGCACAATGTTTCCCATTTTCATCACACCCTACGACATGTGGGTCTGTGCGTGTTGTGCTGGATGAAACTAAATGATGAGTCTGTCACTGTACAGCCCTAGCACAATAGTAAGTAGATGTTGCCGCTTCAGCTCCTTTAGTGTCTGCATCAATGTGCATATATATCAGTGCTTTAATGGATGCTAGCAGAGCGCAACGTGAAGATTGAAGCTCCCACATCAAATGTCCTCAAACTCCTCTGTCTTAATGCAGTGCAGTGTAGAGAAGACGTGAAAGTATCAGGTTATCTGGGCTATCAGTTTTTGATAGATAACAACAGCAAGTCTGAGTGCAAAGGACTTTTACTAATGGGGATGTCACATTACGACGTTTCTTGACAACGCGCATCGACATGTGTGATTTTTTGCTGCAACGTTGGGATACGTCAGGAAGCGTTATGTATGCGTTATGCGCGCGTTGGTATTCGTTGATGGATGGCGATGGTCAGTGAGGATCGGCGGCGCACATCATCGCACATCGAAAGTTTTGTGCCTGCACAAAACTTTGGACATGCGACAACACGCGGGTGCCAATGTTATGGCTACGTATGGGGCGCATTGAAATATGATAAACGCGCTGGAAGATCGTTATGCGAATGGTAGGCACATGCCACGCGCGTGTGAAGCTCGTTCCGACAGGTTGCGACAAATGGTTGCTTTTTGTTGTTTTACATCCTACCAACATCTAATGTCATATCAGGACGGCACGCCAAACTTTTACTACGTCAGCCGCACGCTATCAATACGTTGTGCTGACGCCGAAAAGTTTGATGTCTCTCGACGATTAAAAGTGATTTTTCGTGTTGGCGGCACGCCGGCGAGATACGTCATAATGTGACAGCACCATAAGAAAATAACCAGATACCAATTTAATAAATTCATAAGGCGATTATTGTCTATACACAAAATATGGGTAGACATTTCTATGTACCAAGACATGACTAGGCTCTGATGTATAATATTTTATTTGTGCTACTAAAGAGCAACTTACTACTCTCAGATAAACCAGATGCGGTGTCCGAATTCGTAGAGTGCAGGCTTCCCATGCTGAAGTTCTGGAGTTCAATTCGTGGTCGCGTCAAACCAATGACTTACAAAATTGATATTTGTTGCTTCGTCGCCTGGTGTTGGGCATTAATAGGATAGAGCAAGGACTGGTTTACTCAGTGGGTCTCAGACAGTGACTAAATGGGATATCAGGTCATGGTGCCGATGGCCTGATTTCCCAGTGGGGCAGCTCTATAAAATCGGCATGAGCGCGCACTGTCACAAGTTCGTACCCGTCCTGATATGACCTTAGATCATGCAAGGATTCAAAACTCCAACAACTACTCAATCTCTCAGGTCAAAGGGTTGTTGTTGTTTTAAGTCCTAGCAACATCTAAGTTTATATCAGGACGGGGTCAGAAAAAGGAGAATACGTCATGTCTTCAACGCCGTCAGACTCATCTATCCTAACCACAAGAAAAAAGTTCATGTGCCCATGTTTTATATCCCAAATCAGCATGGCCTCGCATTTCACGAGGTCGTTCGGACTCATTTCCCAGAGTCACGGAAGATTACAAGAAACAACGCGGTGTAAATTCATGAATATTCCGGACAGATTGGCGTCCTGTTTATCTTCCTATCTGGGTCTGGCCTCATTCCGGCGCCAATTGGTCATGTGACGTCACGTAAAATAGCAACAACTCATCCTTCCGCAAACGCGGGATGTGGGTGCGATGACGTCATTGGTTGATCTTCGTGGAGATTTAATGGGATAGAGTCCTTGAAGAAATGGAAATATTCATTAAAATAATCGTGAGATGCGTTACAGAATAAACCATCAGATAGATACCCCTGATAGGGTTGGCAATTGGGCAGTCGGTTATCCGATCACGATTGGTCGTTGTTGCTGTTTTACCTCATAGCAACATCTACGGTCATATCAGGACGGATCCGATCACGAAGGATTGATTGATTGATTGATTGGCGGTTGCTTTACGCCGTGTCGGCAGCATAGGCCATATTCACGGGGAGAAAAGTTTGTTTGTGTTCAAACCATCACAAAGGATGTATCCCTTTATTTAAAACAAAAAATAAAAAGAATTGTCAATTTTATTTTATGTCAATGTCTTTACTTTGAATTGGATATCAGATTGGCTGGCTGCAGCAGCTTGTTTAGTGTATGCAGTATGACCTAGATTCCCATCTTGATAGGCTACCACCCACACTAACAATAGGGATACAAACATCTTGAGCCTGTCCATTACTTCCAAACATTTAAAATATATATTATTGTTAACCAGACCCATTAAACCCTATATAAAACTCAACTACAAACAATTTATAATACAGACCAAATATTCCTGAAAAAAGGGAACCAATATCCCACTCAGTCACATTATCCTGACATTGAGCCAACCAGTCCATGCCCCATCCTAATAATACGGAGCACCTGGCTAGGAAGTGACAAGTATCAATTTTATAAGTCATTGGTTTGACTCCACCAGGGTTCGAACCCGTGGGTTCATGGTGACTTTACAGTGCTGCCCCACTGGGAACCCATGGGTTCGAATCCAACGATCTACCAAAACGGGAGACGGACGCTCATCTCATCCAGTCAACAGCCATCCTGTCTGGTGAAGAATATGAAGCACCATCCAATGCACTTCTAACCTATGAGCCTGGTTTGGAATTTCTCCCACGTACATATAGTAACTACATAGGCTTGACGGTATCTTCCGCAGCATCTCCATCAAACTTCAGCAACACCGCTGCGTCACGCTGCTCCATCTCCATGGAAAGCCCAAGGCATGGCGCACCGGGGACCAGTGTAGAATAGCACTAGAGTTTACCGAAGGAGAGCACCACTGTCGCCACCCAACGACGAACCGGTGCAATAATGTTCGGCCTGTGTTTTTGTTGACCATTCATAATGTGTCCAAGCCGATTAGTGGTGTTTGTGTTATTACTAGTCATGTCTAGTTATTCCCACAGTCATCTCTTGGCTGCTAAATGACCTCATAGAAAAGGTAGCAAAATGATAATTTATCGACATAACCACATGACATTGAAATCTAACATGCTAAATGTATCGCTCAAAAACTTATCTATTATATCCCACTACTTTCGGAGAGGACAATTAATGTTACATACTCCGATGGTTTTGAATTTCTAAATTTGTTCTGAGATAAATATATTAGATTGATCACTAGTATCTACTTTACATTAGTTCAAAATTACTTTTATTTTAAATGGTAAACTTTTGAGATATTTTGAGTGCAAACATGGAAAATTAGTTTTGGCAAGCTTGTCAAAACTCTGACACCATAGACTTCTGCAGTAACAGGTTCAGTTAAATTGACTTAGTATTGCCTTCTACGCAGAAACAAATGCTTAATAAGTGCATCAGTATCTAAGTTAGATATGTAAAATCAAATCTAGATAATTGGTTTGGTTTTGAAAATTTCATATTTCATCGGACTATGCAACTTTAAGTAAATCATGTAGACTTATATGCATTAACTGTCAAATCGAGAGCAGCCATTGCCCGCCATCTTGCTTTTTCTGTTAATGTCTTTTTTTAATTCTCTCTCAGTTCACCCATTTGATGTTAGAATTCCTATGCACTGGCCACTAGAACCAGTGCCTCCACAGCCTGTTTATAGTTGATTTATACCAAAACAGTTTTTGCTGGGATTTTAATACGGTCATCATTCATCCCTACATTGAGTGTGGGTGAATATTCTATCGAACTAATCTCACGAGGGTGTCCCAGGAAAATGTGACACTCTACCTATAGCGGGTTTCGAACCCACATGTCTGCCATTCCGGGATGAGTGTCCTAATTATTAGGCTATCTTGACTAAGTCTAGCTACACCTACCTGTGAATCTGGTATTTCACCTGGAAATATGAATGCAATTCACTTCTCTCCCCCCACCCCCATCTTGAATCGTCTGTTTCTAGCTGAAAACCTACCGTAATGATGTTGTATTGGTTGGTTGATTGTTGCAGTGTTATGTCCTGGCAACATCTAAGGGCATATCAGGACAGGTACCAAGTTGTAACAGTGTGCACTCATGGTGACTTTATAGTGCTGCCCACTTAGAAATCAGGCTGCCAGCACCATGACGCGATATCCCACTCAGTCACATTATCCTGACTCTGAGCCAACCAAGCCTTACCCTCTCCTATTAATGCCAAGCACCAAGCTAGGTAGTAACAAGTATCTTTTTGTAAGTCATTGGTTTGATTCGACCGGGAATTGAACTCCCGATCTCCCATTCAGAAGGCCTGTACTCAACAGATTCGGTCACTGCGCCCGATTAATGATCGACTCATAATTTCAGCCGTATCCCAATCGAGCAACACTATAAAGCTTACATATGTGTACACTGTTACAAGTCAGTACGTGTCCTGATAAGGCATTACCTTTTGATAGGATAGGATGTAAAACCCAATTCGCTGGCAAACAAAGAAGCAATTATTCTTCCCAGCTTAAATCTGAAGACTAAAGCTAGGATTCCTTACACGCGGTATGCGGCATGCGGCGTGCGGCGTGCTTATGGGATGGGTCCTTTCACCCACACCCACACACACACCCACACACAGTGTCAGGTTTCCTCACCACTGTTCTCTATGGCAAATGCAGCAGCATTCGCATTCGCATGCCGCACCGATCGCTACATGGACCGATTCAGTATTCGCATGCCGCATGCCGCATACCACATACCAAGTGTAAGGAATCACCCCCATTGATTTAGATGCTTTTCGATTTTTTGCCGCATTCGCATACCGCATACCGCGTGTAAGGAATGCGCGCTTTATGGAAAATGACACAGGCAGACTCACACCTCCCTTAGCGTTCAAGGAGATTGTGTGTGGTATGAGAGAGTGACAGTAAGGCTATTCACACTCCTCACAGTGTTTTCCCACTAAGGTAATAGGGGTTGAATACATTCAATAGTGTGCACTGATAGAGGGACGGTGTGTTATAACTGTTTGATGCCTGACTGCTAGTGATTGGGCATCAAACTGTGGTGTTCTCTGTGGTGGAGTGGTTAGAGTGTCTGACTTTTTTCTAGGTCGGACTCCTAATCTGAAGGTCGGTGGTTCAATTCCCCATGCCCCCATCTCTGCCAATTTGGATTTCCACCCTGTGTATAACTTACAGCGACATAAAAGGCCAGTTGCTCTCATACCATGTCTATGTGGTGTGGGAGATTAAAAATCCCTTGGTTCGGTAAAAGTGTAGGGTTGGGCTTTCTATCGACAAACTGTCTAATGGTGAAAACAAACCTATTCAGGCTTATCCATGATAGGCAGTATAAATCTTCAACAACAACAAAAAAACTACAGGAATGGTGATTTGTGTGAGAAGATGCGAGGAATGTAGCAATTGAATTAAAGGTTGTCAGGATTTAAAAGGAAATGTATAACAAGCAAACCGGAAACATGATGCTTAAATAAAGACTTGACGGGGGGAGTTGAGCAAATGGAGTTCAAGTTTGCAATGCAGTAAGTTAGGGATTATATATATATCTCTGATTGGTTCAAACCGCAGCCTTACGTAATTGATACATGTTGCTGTTCTACCTTGCTTTCAACACTGTTAGTGGTAGGCGTATAAGGAGACTGGGTAGGATATTTTGTAATGCCACCAGCGACATAATATCGCAATGGGGCATAACTATTATAGCCATGATCACTGCATATGGTCACAAATCCTGATATGTCGATAAATGTTCCGATGTCCAATAAACAAATAAACACTGTAGTACCCGTCTTGATATGTATGACCTTAGCTGTTGCTAGGGTCCAAAATTCCAACAAAATAACAAAAAAACTAAACAAGCCAATGCGCATTGTGGTAATATATAAGATGTTCCGAAGATCCAAACCTCCAAAAAAGAAAACACCAACAAGGCAGTACATATCTTGATATGACGGTAGATGTTGCGAGGACTCGAGACCCCAACAAACAAGCGAATAACCAAGGCCGTTCGCATCCTGATGTGATTTTAGATGATTTATGTTGCTAGG
The DNA here is from genome assembly GCA_030323885.1 of Branchipolynoe longqiensis. Classification (NCBI taxonomy): domain Eukaryota; kingdom Metazoa; phylum Annelida; class Polychaeta; order Phyllodocida; family Polynoidae; genus Branchipolynoe; species Branchipolynoe longqiensis. The sequence goes on along the minus strand of CM059196.1, from coordinate 34,995,892 downwards.
ACTGAAAGGCAAACTCAAAAACACTTGTATTAGCCGTTGTGTGATCTTAGATGTTAATAGAATCCAACACCTCAACAAACTAACAAACATACAAGGCACACTCGTCATGGAATAATAACCTTAGATGGTGCTAGGCCTCAAACTACAACAAATTAACGAATAAACCACACGTGTTATATGACCTCAAATATTGACATGACCCAACACCGCAACAACCAAACAAATAATCAAGGTACTTCCAATCCTACTAACTTAAATGTTGTCAAGACCCAAAACCCCAACAAGGTAACAAATAAAACAACACCTGTTCCTATGTGACCCTATATGTTGCCAGGGCTCAACACCTCAAGAAACAATTCTATATTCGTTCTGTTTGATCCCATATATAGGTCGGGTAAAATGAAAATATCCCTATGGAATAGACTCAATGTTAACTAACATTGTGTATGCGCGCGCAGCTTGGCTGCAGAACCAAGGCACACTGCCATTGAGTTTGCCGATACACCCAGTGGAAAACGTCAGTTTTATTCAAAATTAATAGAAATGCAGAAGCCTAACCTTATAGATTTAATATAATCTGTTCTTTGAATATGTTTTCTATTTGTGTCACAATCAGTTTGTTTCTAGGTGTTGTAGTTTTAGAGATATTTCACTTTTTCTATATGAAGATTGATTATGGCCATTGACAATATATTGACTCATTGAGTTTGCTGATACGCGCACTTCAAAACGTCAATTTTATTCAAAATTAATAGAAATGCAGAACCCATACCATATAAATTTAATGTAGTCTGTTCGTTGAATATGTTTTCTATATATGTTTCAAGCGGTTTGTTTCTAGATGGTGTAGTTTTGGAAATATTTCACTTTCTCTGTATGAAGATTGCTCACGGCCATTGACAATGCATTGAGTTTGCTGATACACACAGTGAAAAACCTTAATATTATTCAAAATTAAGAGAAATGCAGAACCTTAACCTTATAAATTTAATACAATCTGTTCGTTGAATGTTTTCTAAATGTATTCCAAGCGGTTTGTTTCTAGGTGGTGTAAGTTTAGAGATATTTCACTTTTTCTGTATGAACATTGCTCACGGCTATTGACAATTCATTGAATTTGCTGATACACGCAGTGCAAAACGTCAATTTTATTCAAAATTTATAGAAATCCAGAACCCTAACCTTATAAATTTAATATAATGTGGTCAGTGAATATGTTTTCTATATGTGTGCCAAGCGGTTTGTTTCTATGTGGTGTGGTTTTAGAGATATTTCACTTTTTCTGTCTGAAGAGTTTGCAGTGTGACCCTGTGTTGTAGCCATTGAGTTTGCAGTGTGACCCTGTGTTGTCCTGCAGCCAAGCTGCGCGTGCACTAACCTAATTCCGACGGCTGACGTGACATGAAATACACCTATAATGCCGCACAGATCTATGCTATTCTGGGGTAATTGTTCCACCAATTCCAACAATTGTTCCAACAATTATCCCAAACAGGCTCCCTAATACAACTAACCTGCCTATGTCTGCGAGGCCGATCATTCTGAACTGAGTCAAATAACTTCAAGGACTCACCGCACAACAAAACATCAATAAAGTAAAACCTCTGTAACCGACCACCTCCACAGATCGACCACTCCCTTATATCGAATGCTTTATTTGGGTCCAAAACGATCGCCCATACAATACCATTGTACCAAAAACACTCCCAAAGCCGACCACCTCCCTAAATGGACCATTTAAAGTCGGTGGTTAGCGTGTCTGACATTTTTCTAGGTCGGACTCCTAATCTGAAGGTCAGTGGTTTGATTCCCTGTGCCCAGACCTCTGCCAATTTGGATTACCACTGCTGTGTATAACTTACAGTTTCATCAAAGGCCAGTTGCTCTCATACCATGTCTATGTGGTGTGGGAGGTTAAAAATCTCTTGGGTCGGTAAAAGTGTAGGCTTGGGCTTTCTATTGACAAACTGTCTAATGGTGAAGACAAGTCTATTCAGACTTATCCATGATAGGCAGTATAAATTTTCAAGAAGAAAAAAAGTTGGTCCCATGGTCGTGTTTTTAAAATAACAACAATATCAAAAAGCAAACCCAAACCGGCTGCTGATGTTTTGGCGGGAATAGACAAATCAAGGGGAATACTCCAAAGCGGGCAGCTTTGACCACCACTTGTTGGTTGAGGGAGAAGGTGGAGAATGGAGGATGAGGGGGGAGACACACAACCTGATGCTACATTTATATTGCATAGTGAGGAGGGAAGTTGCATGTGAGGCGGGGTAGGGGTGGAGTTGGGGGTGGAATGGGGGTGAGGCTGGGTGGGTGGTGGTGGTGGTGGTGGTGGTGGGGGGGGGTCGGTGGTCTCTAGACCTGCCATCAGAACGAGGCTGTGAGAGGGGCAGAGGGTGCGTGCAGTAAAGCACTCAGTCACATCAAGCGTCATGTCCCAGCACCATAACAATCCCAGCACCATAACAGTCCAAGAACCATAACAGTCCAGCACCATAACAGTCCCAGCACCATAATAGTCCAAGAACCATACCAGTCCAGCACCATACCAGTCCCAGCACCATAACAGTCCAAGAACCATAACAGTCCAGCACCATAACAGTCCAAGAACCATAACAGTCCAAGAACCATAACAGTCCCAGCACCATAACAGTCCCAGCACCATAACAGTCCCAGCACCATAACAGTCCCAGCACCATAATAGTCCAAGAACCATAACAGTCCAGCACCATACCAGTCCCAGCACTATAACAGTCCAAGAACCATAACAGTCCAGCACCATACCAGTCCCAGCACCATAACAGTCCCAGCACCATATCAGTCCCAGCACCATAACAGTCCCAGCACCATAACAGTCCCAGCACCATAACAGTCCCAACACCATAACATCCCCAGCACCATAACAGTCCCCCCAACACCATAACAGTCTCAGCACCATACCAGTCCCAGCACCATAACAGTCCAAGAACCATAACAGTCCAGCACCATAACAGTCCCAGCACCATAACAGTCCCTGCACCATAACAGTCCCAACACCATAACATTCCCAGCACCATAACCGTCCCCCCAACACCATAACAGTCCTAACACCATAACAGTCCCAGCACCATACCAGTCCCAGCACCAAAACATTCCCAGCACCATAACAGTCCCTGCACCATAACAGTCCCAGCACCATAACAGTCCCAACACCATAACAGTCCCAGCACCATAACAGTCCCAGCACCATAACAGTCCCAACACCATACCAGTCTCAGCACCATAACAGTCCCAGCACCATACCAGTCCCAGCACCGCTCCTAAACAGGCCTGTCTCAGCCGGCCTGAAGCCACCTCCCCCCCCCCCCCCTCCACCTACCACCCCACCCCCGCACACACATCCACGGGCATAGATTAGCACAGACAACTCTCCACAACTCGCCCCAAACGACACTAATCTCGTGTCCCAGATGTTAACCCCCAACTCACCCCACCTCTTCACCCTCGCCACACACACTCACCCTCACCCTACTAATAAGGCGGGTAGGGAAACTGTGATAAAAATGTGTATTCCACCCCGGGGCGATAAAGGGGGAGGGCGATAAAGGGGAGAGTGAGGGGTTTGAGGTGGTGGTGAGGCTGGAACGAGGGAGGGAGAGGGAGGGAGAGGGGAGGGGGGGAGGGTGTAGGGAGGGAGAAGACAGCCGAGTGGTAGAAACTGTCGGTGCCGAGTGATGGCCGCCCTTGCATGATGAGTCCCATGAGTAGGAGGCTGGGTGAAGCCCCCCCCCCCCTTCCCCCGCCCGCCTGTGCTGGGAGCTGCTCATCGCCCAATGAGAGTATATTCATGGATAGGTCGGGTGTATGGATGGAGCTGCTCACCTCAGGCCGTGCTTCGTCCTGATATGATCTTATATGGTATTAGGACGTAAAACTCCAACAACCAACAACCTCAGGCCATGTTGAGAAGGACGCAGCCACACGCGCACACATCCATAGGCACACACACCCACACGAACATCCACCCACACAACCACACACACCCATCACACCCACCCACACCCATACACATACACACCCAAACACCCACACACATACGCACACACCCACACGCACATCCACCTACCCACACGCACACACCCACACGTACATACTCACACCCGCAACGCACCGGTCACCACAAACACCAAGCTGAAAGGCACTCTACTGCCACTCACCGAGACACAACCCGAAAACATAGAATCATCCACAGTCACTCACACAAGGCACCCGTCGGCACCAACCACAAACTGTTAAAGGACTCTCCTCACACCTACATAGCTACCCACACCAATCAGAAAAGATAGAATCCTCCACACACATACATACACACGCCTCACCTGCCACTGTCAACCACAAGCTGACACGCACTCCCCTCCCACTCACCGGCACACCCACACACCCACAGACTCACACACCCACACTGCACCTGTCACCACCAACCACAGGCTGAAAGCCACTTACTCCCACAGACCTACACACGCATAACCAGAAAACATAGAATTCTCCACACCCACCCACACATGCACACCCACACAATCAGAACACATACAATCCTCCAAACCACACCCGTCACCACCAACCACAAGCTGAATATGCACTCTGTCAAATATTTAGACTTTGTACACATAGTTACATTACAAAATAAATTACATTTAAAGTTCCCGTTTGTTTTATTTAACAGCTAGGACAATGTGTAACTCATTGCCATTCCCAGACTGATAGGGGAGTGGCAGGCAGCCTCCATGGCAGACTGTCATGTTTAATGTTTAATGTTTATTGGATCCGTATTGAATCTGTGTATTGAATGATGAAAATATCATGGACAAAGAAGATCACCAACAAAGAAGTTCTCAGAAAAATTAAAAATAAGAAAAGCTTGTTTGCCACTATACAGACAAAGAAACTTATTTATTTTGGCCACATCATTCGTCAGAGTTCAATATACCGTACATTGTTGGAAGGGAAGGTGAATGGCAGCAGAGGGAGAGGGAGACCAAGAACATCATGGTTTACAAATATTTCACAGTGGACAGGCTTGAATTATTCACAGTCTATCAGAACAGCACAACATCGGGACAAGTGGAGAACCATTGCATCCAACCCTCGACCAGAGGATGGAACTATTGATTGATTGATTGATTGAATCTGTATGGAGTGCATCAGACATGATAGTGGTGTCTGGCCAGGTTGCCATAACCTGGTGGTAGCTGGGATATGGGAATGATGGGTGCACCTAAGCTACACCAATCGCTACTGTCCTGGAACGTCAAGAAGGCAACCATAAAGAGTAAAATAACAATATTCCATGGATCAATGACATCATGTACCTTCAATAACATCATGTACCTTCAATGACATGTCTGTAGGAGTGTTGGAGAGAGTGGTGGCAGTCACCATTGGGCCTTCCACATGACAACATGTGCTTTTGTGTCAGTGTACCAACTTCACTATTATAGCCAGGCAACTACATAACTCAGCCTCCACCACACCATTTCCTCTACTAGACTTTCTGGTATTCTATGGTTAACGTTTATTTCATTATATTTCACTTCCATTTATAAAGATCTGGCGACCGCCTTTAAAAGGGATTAACCCATAGATTACAACTCTCCTCTCACCCATCCACACACCCACATAACTAGAAAACATAGAATCGCTTCTCGGCCTTTTGGCTAAGATCAAAGTGTAGTATCTGTTCTTATCAGCTTAATATATATATATATATATATATTTTTATATATATATATATTTTTTTTGTAATAAAAAAAAAGGGACTATGGCAAGACAGACATACACACCATACAGATCACTGCCAACCACAAGTTGAAAAGGCACTCTCCTCCCACCCACCCACACACCCACACAACCACAAAACAAGAGAATCGTCCACACATATCTACCCAATGGTTTGTGTCTGTCTGTCTTCCCCATACGAATAACCCCATCTCTGCAAAGCTGTCTCAACACTCTCCAATCCAATACCATCCCCCTCTCCACTGCCATCCACTGCCCTCCAATGCTCTCCACTATCCATTCTTCTTCATAGTAGCACAACACTCTCCCAACACACTCCCCCTACCCCAACCCACCCCTACAATTCGCACCCTCCACACTCATTCCTCGAACCACTCCCCCACACCCCACACCTCACTCCACCCCTACAATTCGCACCCTCCACACTCATTCCTCGACCCACTCCCCCACACCCCACACCTCACTCCACCCCTACAATTCGCACCCTCCACACTCATTCCTCGACCCACTCCCACACTCCCCCCACCAACCCTACAATTCGCACCCTCCCACACTCATTCCTCGACCCACTCCCCCACAACCCAACCCCACCCCTACAATTCGCACCCTCCACACTCATTCCTCGACCCCTCCCCCACACCCCACACCTCACTCCACCGCTACAATCGCACCCTCCACACTCATTCCTCGACCCACTCCCCCACACCCCCACCTCACTCCACCACTACAATTCGCACCCTCCACACTCATTCCTCGACCCACTCCCACACTCCCCCCACCTCACTCAACCGGTACAATTCGCACCCTCCACACTCATTCCTCGACCCACTCCCCCACCCGCTCCTCTGGCGGCAATCACTCTGCTGCACAGATGGAATCTTGCTATGGTGACCGCTGTGCTCGGGTGGTGATGGCCACTGATTCTTGTCGCGGTCACTATATTCATGAAAGCAGGCAGGCCTAACACACTGACAAGCTCTTCCTCGGCCGCCTCCCTCTCCTCCCACAACTCGGACTGTTCCCCCCCCCCCCTTCTCATATCCTCCCCCCACCCCCTCCCCTGCCATTCCTCTGTACCCCCTCCCACAGTCCAACAACCATCCCGCACCCCCTCCTCCACTACCCCACCAACTCCCACTGCCCCTACCCCTTCATGTCTAACCCCTCCCCCCCCTTCTCCAACCAACTCCCACTTCCCCTCCCTCATCCTCCTCC
>CM059196.1:34892529-34988396 GCA_030323885.1 Branchipolynoe longqiensis | reverse complement strand
CACACTCACACTCACTCACACTCACAATCACACACACTCACTCACACCTCCCTCACCCTACCCAGACTACTCACACTCCCCTGCACCCCTCTCCTCACAACACACACCTCCCTCACCTATCTACACCACTGCGCACCTCACACCTCCACACACTCACACTCACTCATCTCGTACACACACTACAGACTCCTACCCCACATACACACTCACCCTTCCTTTCCCCTACTACACTCACCCCCTACACTCACCACTCCCTCACCCCGTACGTACACTCCCAACCCCCCCCCCCCCACCTCCCTCATCCCCTACACACACTCACACCTCAATCACCCCTACACACACTCACACACCAATCACTCCCTACACACACTCACTCACACCTCCCTCACCCCTACACACACTCACTCACACCTCCCTCACCCCTTCACTCACACACACATCCCTCACCCCCTATTCACACTCACACCTCCCTCACCCCATACACACACTCACACCTCCCTCACCCCGTACACACACTCACACCTCCCTCATCCTGTACACACACTCACACCTCTCTCACCCCACACACACACTCACACCTCCCTATCCCCTACATACACTCACACTCCTACACTCACACGTCCCTCATCCCCTACACACACTCACACCTCACACACACTCAGGCCTCCCTCACCCCGCCACATATTCACACCTCCCTAAACCCCCTCACTCACACCTCCCTCAGCCCCCCCCCCCCCCCCCCCCCCCCCCCCAGCTGGCTGTTGGGCAGAAGAGAGAGCTTGTAAGGTGGCGCCTTCCTGTAGTAATAGCCACCTCACAGTAGCCGTTAATTTGAGTTATGCACAATGTATCGCAGACTGCGATCCCGTTACTGGATTACAACCAAATTATCGGTTTGACCAAGCTAAGGGGTTCGCGATCAGCGGTTTGTGAGATTTGTGAGGTTTGTGTGTGTGTGGAGGGAGGAGGGGGACCTTTTAAGGGACTACATAATACACAATTGAGAGTGAATTCATATCATAGTTATTAGGAATGTAGTTAAGTCTGCACTGACGTAGGTCTGTCTGTGCTGAAGTCATAAAAGGATGGCCAAATTGGTTAGAACAATGGCTTAGCGGCACCTCGTAGGTTCAAATCCCGGTCAAGTCAAAGCAATCCCTGTCAATATTAGTATTTTTCGCTACCTAGCCTGGCGCGCGACATTATTCGGATATGGTCAAGGACTGGTTAGCTCAGTGTCAGAATAATGTGGCTGAGTGGGATATCGGGTAATGATGCCAGCAGCGCACCTTATCGGTTTGATTCGGCTAAGGGGTTGAGGGTTAGTGTGTGTCTGTGGAGGGGGGGGGGGGGTGAGGGGGGAGGGGGGAGGGTGAGGGGGAAGGGTGGTCCTTTACAGAATGGTGAAGAATCTGGGAGAGACTGTGTATAGTTCAATCGTAATGGGGCAGCACTATAAAGTCACCACGAGTGCGCACTATCACAGGTCAGTGTCCCTCCTGATATGAACTTAGATGGTGATAGGACCCAAGTCCCCAAGAAACGACCAAACTAAACTCAGAATTGTTTTGGTTTTCTGATCACCAACACTCAAGTTATCTTCAATAGTCGCGAAGTGTGAGACAGGCTTTACTTTACATATAATACCCCTGTCACACTACAACGTAATGAGCGAACGTGAGCCTAACGTGGTGATATTTCGTCATTACGTTGATGTATGTTGGATTACGTTATGATGACGTCATAATGACGTTAGACTGACGTCGATCTACGTCAAATTACGTCGTGTTACGTCGAGTTAGATCGAGGTTTTGGACATGTTCAAAAGTTTTGACGTAGCTCGAACGTAAGGGTTTACATTCGCCGTACGTTCTGTTCACGTTCAGCGAACGTCAATGACGTTAAATGGACGTTAGGCAAACGTTCCTCACTACCTTCCACTACGTTCCACTACGTTGACCCACATTAAACCAAGTGCAAAAGCCTACGAGGCTTAATGGGAACGTCAGGAGAACGTCACGAGAACGTCAGGAGAACGTCAGGAGAACGTCACGAGAACGTGCATTCAACGTACGTTCAACGTGTCACGACATAGCTAACGTCATGTAACGTTCTTCTGGCGATGGAATAACGTTCATAACGTTCCGTGAACGTAGTGACGTTGTCCTCTCTCGGGGATTGACGGTATCACTACGCTTTACCAACGTTACGCTCTCGTCCACTACGCTGCATCCACGTTCAACTTCTGCCCAAATTTGCATACTACGCTGAGAAGTTCAACGTTCTTCACGTTCTCCCTACGTTGACGTCGTTACGTCGTAGTGTGACAGGGCCTTAACTCACGTATAAAGAAGATGTTGCCAGGACGTAAAACTCCAACAACAAACCAAACCTACGTATAAAGACACCACCAGACATCTCTGGTTTCCAACATTAATTTGATGATTACGTTGAAAAAAAAAACCCAAGTAGTTTGATAATAATGACAACATCAGGATTCCTTATCCTAACTGCTGTATCGGCATCTCCTCTACTATCGAATTGTCGGTTCTCTGCATAGTAGGGAACATCCCGCGCTTGTTATATTGCACCCAGTTGAGAGGTTATGTGCGTGTTCCGAAGCTCATATATCGACTCCACTGCATCTTCCTCCCCTCACCCATCACCCCACCCCCTGGCATGCGAAGCTGCTGGAAGCCTGTCTTTTTAAAGTTCTACCACTAAACATAGACCGCTGTGCATGTTATAGGATAACCAGTGGTCCACAATTGGTTCATGAAAGGCTGTGGGATGTGCTGTCCTGTCTGTGGGAAAGTTCATATAAAAGACCCAGTGCTGCTTATCAGAAAAAGTAGCCTATTTGGCAGCAATGTGTTTCCTCCAAAGAAATATGTCAGAATGACCCTATGTTTAACGTCCAATGGCCAACAATAAAATCAATTTGCTCTAGAGGCATCATTAAATAAAACAAACTTTTATGTTATAGGAGAGCTAGCGGTACACATCCACGCGCATCTAATTCACCAGATGTGCTAGACCGAACACGTCTTGCAACACAATTCCATAGTCGGGTTGGAGATGTGGATTGTTTATTGGGTGTACATTGTTGGAAGAGAAGCCACTCAGTCCCACAACTGCATGGTGCTGTTTAGAATTAGCTCTATTATTTGGCTATATATGTAGTATACTTCACTGGCCTCTCAAGCAAGGAAAGGAAAGTTTGTTTTATTTAATGATGCCTCTAGAGCACATTGATTTTTATCATTGGCTATTGGACATCAGACATATGGTCCTTCTGACATATTTCTTTAGAGGAAACCCGCTGCCACCACACAGGCTACACCTTCCGATAAGCAGCAAGGTTTTCTTTATATGCACTTTCCCACAGACAGAACAGCACATATCACATCCTTTGATGAACCAGTTGTGGACCACTGGAAGGAACGGAAAATAACCCAATCTGCAAATGTGTCCACTGAGCAGGATCGATATGATGACCCACCCCTTCACAGGTGGACACTACTGCCTGAGCTACGTCCCGCTCCCTCTCAAGCAAGGAGCCCCATAGACGGGCAAATGTTTTCTCTAGTTCATGCCCCTTTAAAGTGAGCATACATATGTATTAATATATTATATAAACGAGTGGTTGTTTGTTGGAATCTTACGTCCTGGCAACATCTAATGTCATAACCATGAATATGGCCATAGCTGCCGACATAGCGTAAAACCTCCAAGTCACTCACTCACATCTCAGGTAATATCAGGACCGGTGTAGGGTGTTCAAAACACTACCCCATTGACAACACTATGGTAGTGTTTTCAACATAAGTTGAAAACACTACTGTTAAGTTCAAAACACTGCCCCTACGTACGTCCAAAACAGTACCCAAGTTTAAAACACTATCATAACACGGCAGTGGGGGCTGTAAGTGTAATGTTGCAAAATGTAACCTAGTTTGGTTATTGGGAGTTTCACATCCTGGGAACATCTATGGTCATATCAGGACACACATACTGGTAGTATATGCTGATAGTATTGCGGCATCTGCACCACATATTAGTATACGCTGATGGTGCTGGCGTGATTTTGGCAAGTATTGGTACTATACACTGATAGCACTGCGGCATCTTCACCACGTATTAGTATACGCTGATAGTGCTTCCGCAACTGCACCAAGTATTAGACTACGCTGATGGTGCTGCGGTGGTTGATTGTTTGTTTGTTGTTGTTTTATGTCCTAGAAACATCTATGGTCATCTCAGAATGGGAACTGACTTGTGACAGTGCATGCTCATGGCGACTTTATAGTGCTGCCCCAATGGCAGACCAGGTTGCCAGCACCATGAGAGTAGTGTTTTGAACTTAAAGGGAGTGTTTTGAACTTGAAAGGAGTGTTTTGAACTTAAGGATAGTGTTTTGAGCATGGCCACAGTAGTGTTTTGTACCTACCTTTAACTAAGTTGAAAACACTACTGTAGTGTTGTTGTGGGGTAGTGTTTTGAACTTACTACACCGGTACCGACTTGTGACAGTGCGCACTCCTGACAACTTGATAGTGCTCCCCCATTGGGAAATCAAGCCACTGTCAGCATGACCCGATATCCCACTCAGTCACATTATCCTGACACTTATCTAAACAGTCCTTGCCCTATCCTATAGATCCCAAGCTATCAATTTTGTATAAGTCATTGGTTTGACTCGACCGGGAATCGAACTCCCGATCTCCCACACTGGAGTGTTGTACTCTACCTATTCGGCCACTTTGTCCGGTAGGTTCAATAGATTGAGTAGATCCATATATCAACAATATATAACTTACTTAACACCGATATAATATATAGCTAATCCCCGAACGCACATGGCCGCCATATTGGCCGAGAACCTGAATCCTAATGACTACAGTGGGCGTTAGAAACAGCCATACACATTCACCACCAGTCCTTATTGGAGAAGGGTCCACAGCGACGAAAGGATGAAAAACGGCTGACCACTGGGTCATATTGAGCATACCCTTGCAGGATGAGTTTCCCATTCAGTAAGTAGTGATATTGTGTGATGTAAACAGAAATCAATGTAGATCAATTTCAAATATACTTCAAACAATTTAATCTGTGCAAAAGATACATATATATGTGTAAATATGTCTGAACAAGAAACTACTAAAATAATAATGTGATCTTTCCATAATTTTAGCCAATCAGAGCTGTTCTTTTTTATTGCAAATGGCCGCCCCTTATGGGGGCCGCCATTTGCAATATGTTATACGACCATCGTTTCAGTGGAATAAAGTAATAATAAAGTAATAATATTGCATTTGTGCACCATGTTTATGGCAAATTGTTCTTTATTTCTTTTAATTTTGAGTAAAAATTCTATGGCAGCGAGCATTTGTTTTGATATATTATTAACCAATCGCTGACCCCGAATACCTTTGTAGCGGAAACAAGTTCAAACAAATTCAACCGTGGCTGGTTGGGTCGCAGCCATGGCTGGTTGGGTCGCAGCCGTGGCTGGTTGGGTCGCTCCATCGAGCGCTGAATATGCTTATGCCTTATTGACATACTATTTTCGGAGAGAACAAATATCAATGTTCTCACGCTATTTCTTGTGCACGGCCTCGTTCACAAGTCGTCCAGCAGAGTGGGTAGGGCGCCGGCTTCATGTGTCTGGGGGTCGTAGGATCGATTCCCGACCGATTCAGACTGAATAATTACAAGTTCCAATGTTGGGTTGCATTCCTTGCCTTGTGTTAACTGTTACGCATTGTAAGGATAAAGAAACAGGTGGTTGGCTCTGGGTCAGGATATTGTAACTGACTGAGATGGACAGCAAGTGAGAGTGCCGGCGATGCGGTATGCAAACGAGGCAGCACTATAAAGCGAGGATTATTATTACGCATTGTCACAAGTTGGTGTATGTCCTGATATGGCAGTGATTACATGGTGCTAGGAAGTATAACCTAGTCCCAAACAAAAATCACCCCCGCCATTCCATCTCTCAATCCCTCGTCCACCACCTTCACTTCTAATTCTATCCCTCAACACTCACCTCCCCACCACAATTTTCTCTCTCAGGTCACTCAGCTCCACCCTGACTTCGATATCTCCTCACCCACCTCCCCAACCCACCCCCATCCCACTAAGTCTTCCCCCCGTCACTTCCATTCCTCCTTCCCACACCCCATTCCCTCTTTGATTCCCCTCTTCTCCCCACACTCACTTCCATCCCTCCTCACCCAACTCCTCACTTTCATTTGTCCTCTCTACCTCTCCACCATTCCCTCTCTCCACCCACACATCCACCACCCCTAGTTCCATCACTCAACTCCCCCCATCTCTTCTCTCCCACTCTCCTTGTCATCCCCCAACCCCATCCTCCACCCCACCCCTTCCGAACCCACTCATCCACCACCCCTGCTTCCATTCCCCCATCTCCTCCATCTCTCCCACTCTCCGTGGCATCCTCCAACCCCCCCTCCTCTCTCCCCTCTCGTCCCCTCTTCCCGTCCCGTCCCCTCTTCCCGTCCCCTCACCTCCCCTCCCTTCTCCACACATCCCCTTCCTTCTCCTCACCTCCCCTCCCTTCTCCTCACCCCCCCCTCCACTCACCCCTCCCCTCACCTCCCCTCCCTCACCTCCCCCACCTCACCTCACCTCACCTCACCTCACCTCACCTCACCTCACCTCCCTTCCCGGCCAACATGGGACATCAACCCCACACACGGGCCAATGTTCCCCGCTCACAGGGCCCAAATAGCACCTGGCGGCCTACCGCATCTTCTGCACCGGCCCTGGCCGCCCAAACACCGCTCCAACACCTGCCCAACACCGCCCCACCACTGCCGAAACACCACCCCAACACCACCCGACACCACCCCAACACCACCCCAACACCGTCCCAACACCACCCCGACAGAACCCCAAAACCGTCCCAACACCACCCTAACACCGCTCCAACACCGTCTCAACACCACCCCAACACCACCCCAACACCATCCCAACACCACCCCAACACCATCCCAACACCACCCGACAGCACCCCAACACCACCCCAACACCGTCCCAACACCACCCCGACACCGTCCCAACACCACCCTGACACAACCCCAAAACCGTCCCAACACCACCCTAACACCGCTCCAACACCGTCCCAACACCACCCCAACACCACCCCAACACCACCCCAACACCGTCCCAACACCACCCCAACACCACCCCAACACCACCCCAACACAGTCCCAACACCGTCCCAACACCACCCCAACACCGTCCCAACACCACCCTAACACCGCTCCAACACCGTCCCAACACCACCCCAACACCACCCCAACACCGTCCCAACACCGTCCCAACACCACCCCGACACAACCCCAAAACCGTCCCAACACCACCCTAACACCGCTCCAACACCGTCCCAACACCACCCCAACACCACCCCAACACCAACACCACCCCAACACCGCCCCAACACCACCCCACCACCACCCCAACACCACCCAACACCACCCCAACACCGTCCCAACACCACCCCAACACCTCCCCGACAGCACCCCAAAACCGCCCTAACACCGCTCCAACACCGCTCCAACACCACCCGGCACCACCCCGACACCGCCCCTACACGCCTCAACACCGCCCCTTCACCGCCCCAACACTGGCCCAACACCACCCCAACACCACCCCAACACCACCCCAACACCGCCTCGACACGGCTCGACACTGCCCCGACACGCCCCGACAGCGCCCCGACAGCGCCCCGACAACGCCCCGACACCACCTCGACACCCCCCCGACACCCCCCCCTACACCACCCCGACATCGCACCTACACCAACCCGACACTGCCTCGACAACGTCCCGACACCGGCACAAGAGCGACACAACCCAGCACCGACACCGACACAACAACACCGACACAACACCGACACAACACTGCAGCACACACAGCGGACACGGTGACCAAATCGGTACAGCGGAGGCTTCTCATGCGGATGGGCGAGAGTTGGATTCCTGGTCGAGTCAAACCAATGACTTAAAAAATTGATACGTGTCACTTCCGAGTCTGGTGCTTGGCATTAATTGGATAGACCAAGGACTGGTTAGCTTAGTCTCAGGATAATGAAACTGAGTGGGTGGATATCGGGTCATGGTACCAGAGGCTGGATTTCCCACTGGGGCAGCAGCACTATAAAAGTTGCGATGAGTGCACACTGTCACAAGACAATGCCTATCCTGATATGACCTTAGATGTTGCTACAATGCTAGGACATAAAACAACAACAAACAAACACTGTCACAAGTCGGTACCTATCCTGATATGAACTTAGATGTTGCCAGGACGTAAAACTCCAACAACCCACCAACCAACTGCAACACCCACACCGTGTCTACATGTGTTGATATGGATGGCTCGTGATATGGATATCAGTGGTACCAGCAGTGCAGTGATTGCCCGCTTTATCGACAGGGGGCGCATGCATATATATATGGATGGTGATGTACCTGTACACTTATTTTATATATACTTTGAAATATCGTAATTATATTATGTACATAAATTCATCTAGCTGTACAGAAGCAGAGGACTAGGAGTGGTGGAAGCCCTTTATTGTCTCGTGGCTCTGACCGAGCAAAAAGCTAATAGGGCCTGCCCGCATATAATATATATATAATACCTATATTACACATATTATATTTACTATGCATAGCATAACTTGAGCGTATCGTGTCAAACTACAAATTTCAATAAAATACCAGATGAGCCACAGATTCCAGAATACACGCAGTGAACGCCAGCAGATTCAAACTCATTACTGCACATGAATAAACTGAACAGCACATCCTCACCACATATGGTGGGCCCTGATGGTGGAGTCTCCGACTTGGCCTGAGCATACAGTTCAAATAATCTAATCTAATCTAGCTTAGAATGAGCTTATGCAAGGTATCCAAGCTTGTGCTAAATATCACCTCATGTGAACTGAAATCGGACCAAGAAGAGGACCTTTTGTTTTATTTAACGACACCTCTAGAGCACATTAATTTTGTTCATTGGCTATTGGACACACGGTCAGTCTGACATATTTCTTTAGACGAAACCCGCTGCCGGTACATAGGCTACTCTTTCCGATAAGCAGCAAGGGGTCTTTTAGATGCACTTTCCCACAGACAGGACAGCACATACCACAGCCTTTGATGACCCATTTGTGGACCACTGGTTGGAATGGAAAATAACCCAACCTGCAAATGTGTCAACTGAGCAGGATCGATCGGATGACCCACACCTTCACAGGTGGACACTCTACTGCCTGAGGTACATCCTGCTCCTGAAGTCAGACAAGGACATTGAATGCTTGGCTTTTTCCTGACGCTGTGAATCTGGTGTCTGATCACTACTCTCATAGCACTCGTCCACCATGTATTGTATTGGGTGTCAGTCCCCACTGACACTCAAACACATTTTACTAAGTTGCGTTGATTTTTTGGCCCTGCGCCAACGGTTCTACACTGCAGGCAGTGTGCATGACCTTTTTACTAAGGTAAAACAGGAAAAGATTTTAGCCTTTTTGAGGGCAGCTGGACTGTACCACCTTATATAGTTTACTAAATGGATTCTATTAATTATTAATGAAACTTTTCTTTTTCTATGGGAATTTGTTTCCCTTGACCACAGATATATGATTGTGAGCTTTCTAATTTAATTAGTGTCTATTGGCACATAATTGATTGTCTGCTTTTACATGTAAAAGCGATGGTTTGAACAAAAAGCAAACATTTCTCGCCGTGAATATGGCCTATGCTGCCGACATGGCGTAAGGCAACCACCAATCAATCAATCAATCAATCAATCATAACACTCCACAACAGTGGCTTTAGATGTTTGTTGTTTTATGTCATACCAACATCAAGTCCTATAGGAATAGGTACCAACTTGAGACAGGGCATAGTCATGATGCCTTTATAGTGATGCCCCACTGGGACACCAGGCCACAAGGAACATGACCTAATAACCCACTCTGTCACATTATCCTGACACTGAGCTAACCAGTCCTTGTCCTATCATATTAATGCTGAGTGTCAGGCTTGGTAGCGACAAGTATCAATTTTATAAGTAATTGCTTTGACTCGGTTTGCATTCGGACTCCTGAACTTCCGCATGGGAAGTCTGCGCTTTAGCGATTCAGCCTCCATGTCTGGTCAAACTCTGGCAATTGAAATTGTTTACCTGTACATACTCAGACCCTAAGCCCCATCCCCCATAACACCATTGGGTGAATTTGAAATTTCAATTTCATCCTACCATTCGAACCTCTACTCCAAGGATATAACTAAAATTCAGAATCAAATACACCCACTGGAGGGGATAACCGTTGGAGGCTGGAGAAAGCACGCCAAACCCCTACATCGGGGCAGGCTGGCTGCGCTCCAGGCTACTGTAACTGCCGCGTCAACGCCCGCGCACCAATATGAAGGTCGCGGGTTCGAACCCTAACTGAGGCAAGCAAAGTAGTGCAACGGTTCCATCCTAATAATATTTGTATAAATGCTTCATACCATATATATATATGTATATATATTTTTCCTCGGTACTAAGCCTCAGGATACTCATAGCCGAGGGAGAAGGAAGCACATCCGGGTCCAGCAATTAGCATAAATCCAAGCACAGCGACACATGCTGTGTGGTTCAAGATTAGTTTTTGCTTAGATTGTGTGTTATTACTAGGATAATAACACTTTTGAGTGATAATAGGCTCCCGCAGTACTAGCGAGGCCCGTAAGGGATTTTCGGAAACCGGCTTTCATCGATTTACCGAAGTTAAGCAACGATGTGCCTCGTCAATTTTTGAATTTTAAGAATATTTAGGACCCCGGAATACAGAAGTTTATTATTTTGGGGTTTTTGACTGTAGTTCGGTCTTTGCTAACGTTTTGAGGTCACTCGAAGGGGTGATTTTAGGCTGGCGGAGTACTAACGCACTAGTGTGGTGACCTACTTCGTTGTTGACGGTCGGCTACGGAGCGAGGCCCGTAAAGGGTTTTCGGACCCCGGTTCTCATTGAATCACCGTAGTTAAGCAACATTAAGCGTCAGTTTTTTTAATTAGAGCATCTGTCTCCCATATAGGTAGACCATGGGTTCGAACCCTGGTCGAGTCGAACCATGTTATTCTTGGTTTTTTACCGTTTTAGGTCTTTGTTAATGATGTTGAATTGACTCGACTAAGCTCGCTTTTTTTATATATTTTATATTTTTTTATTGAGGCTGTATTTATACTGTCCATAGCATATAAGCCTTGGTATTCAGGCTTGTTTTCAATGCTGGCCAGCTGTAGTGTTGGTGTTATCTTATCATACAGTAGCTGCTGATAAGGTATTTGATTGTCTGCATTTCAGTAGCAGATAGATAGTTGGGTGTTATGATTAGTAGCCTATGTTAGTTTTTTTGATTTTCTTGGCATATATTTTTTGTATGTTTTTAAGTCAGGAATTTGTCATTCCTTTACTGTTTGGGCATTCCACACCTTGGCAGCCATTTCCAGCATGCTTCTCGTGGGCTTTTATTTGGCTTCTGGTCTGATTTAGTAGTGGCGCATTATTTACTCTAGTAGCCCTTTGTGGTTTTGTCAGGAGTTTATTGTTTTGACTATCGCTATATGCTAATGTTTTCAAATGAATTATTCTCCTATTTTCTAGTAATTTTACTTTGGTTCTTTTGTGTATGTCATATGTGGGGTGAAGCTTGTCTACTCTGAGGCAGATTTTTAGGGGCTCTGTTCTACAGTATTTGCAGTTTTTTTAGAAGTTCTTTTTTCACACCCATGTAGTTTACATCTCCATAGTCAAAATAGGGGAGCACCATGCCTTTGAAGATTTTTATTGACATTTCTTGTGTCGTGTAGTACTTAGCTTTGCAAATAGCCACAGTTTGTGGTTTACCTTTTGGACAATTTTGTTTATACATAGGTTGTAGTTTAGTTGGCTGGCCAACTCAAGGCCTAGGTATTTGTAATGGTCTACATTTTTGTAATGTTTGGTTTCCTAGCTTACAGTGTAGTTTTCTTTCTGGCATTTGTTTATGCGAGAAGAGAACTGTTTTTGATTTACTTATTTACTAGGCTGTTGAAGCATTTTTTCATAAATGGCTAGAAAGGGACATATTATGTTCCCATATATTGACGATTCATTCAAAATGGCAAAATCAAAGGCAGACTGTCAAAGAGCAGTTGATGATTTGTGTTAAATATTCACGAAATTGGGATTTTACATTCATGACAAGAAATCAGTTTTGATTCCAACCAAAGTTTAAAAATGTTTGGTTTTCCTGTTAAACACAGAAGATATGACCGTTTCAATAACACAACAAAAACTAGAGAAGTTTTTCACCATAGCAGACCATTTGCTGCAGTTAACGAGGCCTAAGATTAGGCAGGTCGCAGTATTAATAGGAATAATGATAGCCTATGCCCCAGCTATCCTATATGGAAAGACTCGTATTAAGTCGCTAGAAATAGACAAGAATTGGGCATTAGTGCATAGAAAAGGCAATTTTGAGAGAAAGATGACTATTTCAACAAGAGTCTTAGACGATATTCAATGGTGGTATGCCAACATTGATTCTCTTCCCAATCCCATTAGAATGGGTGAACCCAACACTATTGTTACGACAGATGCATCATTAGAAGGATGGGGTGCTCGTAGAGATCATCAGGCAACTGGAGGATGTTGGTTAGATGATGAAATTGCAGTTCATATTAATGTGTTAGAACTTAGTGCCCAAGTTTCATGTTAGAGTGTTGACAGATAACACTACAGCGATGGCTTACATTCGTAACATGCGAGGGACTATCGTCCCGTAACAAAGTAGCAAAATTGATCTGGAATTGGGCTCAGCAGCATGATATATGGCTAAGAGTGGCCTATTTCCCAGGTAGTCTGAACACCTTAGCAGACAAGAAAAACCGCCATTTTCATGATCACTTGGAATGGTCGTTGAGTGACAACATATTTAAAAAAAATTGCAGTAAGTGGGGCACACCATAGGTAGATTTGTTTCCATCATGAAACAACTACAAGATAGCTAGATATGTATCATGGCACCCAGAGCCAAATGTTTGGCAAGTAGTGCGTTTTCCTTGGATTGGAATAACAAATTCTATTATATATTCCCACCATTCGGCATTATCAGCAGAGTGGCCAGGAAGCTAAGAATGGATCGCACAAATGGAATCCTGTTCATGCCCGAGTGGGACACACAGCCATGGCTGGCAGCAGTGGCATTGGGAGCAAGAGACAGTCTCAGATTTCCAAGAGCACGGACAAACCTACAACATCAAGCGCCGCCCCTCCTGGCATTCCTTTTTTGAATAACCATTTAGAACATTTGGTCTAGACAAAATTACCCCATGAAGGCTCGTCTCGCATGCCTGGAGGAAAGGAACAGTAAAATTATATACTAGTTATTTAAGGAAGTGTGGACTTCATTGCTTGCTTATGAAAGTTAAGCCCTTAAGGTCTTCAATAGCTCAAGTAGTAAGATTTTTATGAATGCTAGCGGATAAAGGGCTAGGTTTTAGTGCAATTAATTCAGCCAGATGGGCCTTGTCTATTATCCTACCAAGAGTAGATGGACAAACGATTGGTAAACACCAGGTGATTCACTGGTTCTTAAGGTCGGTTTACAAAAGAAATCCACTTAGGAAAAAATATAATAGATTTTGGGATGTATTGATAGTCTTTAAGCTGTTCAAGTCTTGGCCGAGTAATTGTCACTTAGATATTAAGAGATGGGATTTAAGTTAGCAGTTTTATTACTGCTAGTCACAGGACATAGGGGACAAACAATTGTAGTGTTAACTCTAGACAAACTGGAGATTGATCGAAAGGAGGCGACATTTGATTTAGATCAGTTATTAAAATCAAACCTCACAGGGGACCCACTGTCCACGGTACATGTGAATCGCTTCCCGGAGGATCGACGTCTTTGTGTAGTGTCAGCCATATGGGCTTATATATCCAAGAAAAAAGGATTACAAAATTCTAGACAGTTTTTAGTGAGTTTTATTAGACCACACACGGCGATCTCGAGAGACCAGGTTGCAGAACTTACCTCGTTTGAGCTACGGTGCTTAGAGTACCTAATTCGACTACCGGATCAATTTCCAAGGTCGAATTTCATATAGGATTATGGTGCAGGTTCACAAATATGGTTGTGGAACACTGAGTTTTAGGAGGTTTTCATATTGGAATACATCACTAGAAAGCAAAAAATGATATCTAATTTCTTGAATATTGGAAGGATATTTAGTTGGGACCGGATTGAGTAAATTAACAGTGAATATTAGGAAATAATTCAGTAGTTACAACACATGGCTACAGGACAGAACTTCCCATGATAGTACTGTGTTGGTATAGCCATTAATCCCAAACAATAGAGGAACCTCCAGTCAACCATTGGGGCATATGCTGGTATGTGGCCCACTCATATACTTCCACTTGCCACTGGGGGAGCTCTTGTGAGGACTGTTGTACATCTTCTTTTTTTAAAGATATATTTTTTGTATACCAATATATATATATATGCATAATAAATAATTCACTGTGATTATGCATGTGATGCATAATCACCACAAATATGGCTTGTCTTGCTGGTACAACATTAAGAAAAACCTACCTTAAATATTATTGTATTTGATTTATTTTATTGTTGGTTATCACTTTTTATTTCTATTCATATTATTTAAGGGAATGCCGTTGCCGGAAGGCCTGGGGACGGGAGGCCAGTAAGCTATGCTCATAAATAACAGTGTAATTATGCAGCTGATGCATAATCCCCACAAATATGGCATTTCTTGTTGGTACAGCAACATTAACATTAAACTTACCTTGTATATTATTGCATTTATATTTCATTTATTTTGTTGTTGGTTATCACTTTTTATTTATATTTATATTATTTGAATTGAGGCCTGGTGCCGGGAGTCTCGGTGCCAGGAGGCCAGGAACCCTGGCGCCGGGAAGCCGGGAATCCTTGTGCCGATAGGCTGCCATCTCCTCCCACCTCAAACCCGAACCCCATATGCCTATTATACATGCTATACATATACCTATGCATACCTATACATACATATATATATACATATACGTTCATACATATACATACACATACATACATATACATACACATATACATATACATACATGTACATACATGTATATACACACATACATATGCATACATATACAGACATATGCATACATATACATACATACATATACATACATATACATATGTATAGATACATATACATACATATAAAATAGAAGAGAGTGATCTCAGATTTGTGTCTGCCATTTGGAGGCATTGGTACAAACTACTGTATGTAGACCAACATGTTGATATTGGTTAGTATTGTAGTATTCATACTATTACTTATATCCTATTCACATTAATTTTTATATCTACCTACTATGGACCAAATTATGTAACTACCATAGTCCTGAGTCTGAAATAAAGAATTGAATGAATGAATATACATGTACATACATATACATACATATACATACATACACATACAATTATCTTATGCATAATCCCCACGAATATGTCATTTCTTGCTGGTACAACAACATTAATAACAACTTACCTTGTATATTATTGCATATATATTTCAATTTTATTGTTGGTTATCACATTTTATTTATATTTATATTATTTGAATTGAAGCCTAGTGCCGGGAGTCTCGGCGCCAGGAGGCCGGGAACCCTTGTGCTGGGAAGCCGGGATTCCCAGCAACGATATGCTGCCGTCTCCTCCCCCCCCCCCGAAACCTAAACCCCCTCTGCATATTATAAATGTTATACATATACATATATATACATAAATATACATATACATACATATACATACATATATAATACATACATATACATATATATACATGCATATACATATATATACTTACATATACATACATACATATACATATACATCTATATATATACATATGCAGACATATCCATACATATACATACATATACATGCATATACATACATATACATACACATATATACATATATATTAACATACATATATATACATATGTATATGTATATATACATATATATTAACATACATATATATACATATGTTTACATATATATACATATATTTACATATATATACATATATATACATATATATACATACATGTACATACATATACATACATACACATCTATATCTACATATGCAGACATATATACATGAATCTACACATATGCATATAAATACATATCGTATTTAGAGATGACTGCATCACATATCTTAGAGTGGTCCTCCATTTGTCACTGCTAAGTTAATCCATATGTAGTCTGTGTCACTATCAGACTTATTGCAACAATGCAAGGGGCCTAAGCTCTGACACTTTCACACTCAGATTTTATCCAAACACTGACATTACCCTAAATAACATTCCATTTATATTTAATAAATTTTTGATTATGCATGTACATGTACACATACTTTTAAAGCTATATGTATATATGCATATATGCACATACATATGTATGCACTATATATAATATATAAATAATATTGCAATATCAGGTGAAGAATAACTTACCAGTGTTCCTAAATGTAAGGATGACTGTGCCAGATCCGTCACAATGGTAATCCATTTGCAAGTAACAAGTTGACTGTTGTGTAGTGTGTGCCTTCAGAAATATGTGTGTGCAGTGCACTGTGGCACACACCCTTATAAACCAAATCCAATCCACTCTCACACCTATTCAAAGGGCATAAGCTCTGACACATTCACACTCAGTGAGCTCAGCTGTCAGTGGAGGTGCAGCCCAGAGAACCATTGGCAAACTGAGGTGTGAAAGCTTTCCTTGGCAGTTTTTGGTTAAAATCTGAGTGTTAAAGTGTCAGAGCTTGGCCCCATGTAATAAGTCTGAGAGTGAAACAGACTACACATGGGTTAACTTACCAGTGACAAATGGAGGACCACTCTACAAGATGTGATGCAGTCATCCCTAAATACAGGATGTATTCACATATATATATATATATATAATTATGTAGTCACATATATAGGTCTCAATATGTATATATGTATACATATATGTAGATGTGAATGCATGTATATATAGACATATATACACATAGGTGCATATGTAATATGTATATATGTATATACACATAGGTATATGTATATTTATATGTATACACATATGTATGTGTATATGTATATTTATATCTATATATATATATATATATATTATATGTATACATACATGTATATGTAAATCTAAAAATAATTAGAGTCAGTTAAAGTAGAGTTGGGAAAGTTGACTTTGAGTAAGAGTGTATTGCACATGTAATATGCAATGTATCTGGACACTTTGATTATTGTTTTTTATGTATATACAGTATAACCATTTATCCTATAAAAAAAGTTGGTGGGATCTCAGGTGACCTTATAACCACATACAAGTTTGGTTTAACTGTACCAGAATCGGCCTGGGGCATGACATTCTGTTTGGATTAACTGATAATTTGGATTAAATGACTTTGGTTTAACCAACTTTTTTATATGATAAATGGTAGTATTTTGCGGGCCGCCCAAACAAGTTTGGATTAACTGATCGTTTAGTTTAACGAGCTTGGTTTAACAGGGTTGTATTGTATCCATATATAAACATATATTTGCTGAGTGGTTGGCATTTTTATTTGATTTATTTTACTTTTGTTTATTACTTTTTACTTCTATTCAAATATGTGGGATGTGGTGGAGGGAGGCTCGGAACTGGGAAGCTGAGAGGCTATGCATATCGTTTTCAATCGATAAAATGCTTATTAATATATGTATATATGTGTATATGTATATGTGTATATATGTATATATGTTGTCACAACAATAAAATAAATCAAATACAATAATATTTAAGGTAGGTTTTTCTTAATGTTGTACCAGCATCTTTGTAGTGATTATGCATCAGATGCATAATCACAGTGAATTATTTATTATGCATATATATATTGGTATGCAAAAAATATATCTACATGATGCACAACAGTCCCCACAGGACCTCCCCCAGTGGCAAGTGGAAGTATATGAGTGGGCCACAGACCAGCATATACCCCTATTGTTGACTGGAGGTTCCTCTATTGTTTGGGATTTATGGCTATACCAACACAGTTATAACAAGGGCAGTTCTGTCCTATAGCCATGTATTGTAACTACTGAATTATTTCCTAATATTCACTGTTAATTTACTCAATCCGGTCCCAACTAAATGTCCTATGAATATCCAGGAAATTAGATATAATTTTTGGCTTTATAGTGATGTATTCCAATATGTAAACTTCCCAAAACTCAGTGTGCCATAACCATATTTTTGAACCTGCTAACTAATCCTATATAAAATTCGACCTTGGAAATGGAACCGGGGGTCGAATGAAGTATTTAACCACCATAGCCCGATCGAGGTAAGCTCTCCAACCTGGAGACACACTCGCTAGATGGACCGTTAAAGTGATTAAGGAGGCAGGTGCGATACTGGACGATATCCTTCCCATTTGACAAGAGGAGCATTGGTCTAGAAGGCATGGCAGCTAGGGATTTTGGTTAAGAGAATCCTAGCGCATGCAGGCTGGAAGACAGCTAGATCGTTTGCAAAACATTACAACAAATGACTAGAGAAGTCAAGTGCCCTAGGGACACACATACTCACCAGTTAACATGACAGGCGAGAATTTTTGGAAAGTATATCTGTTTAATATAAATACTGTTGAATACAAAGGTATACTGAATTGAAATGGATTAAGGATAAAAATAAGTTAATAAAGTCTCCCTCTGCTACTAGTAGCCTGAGGCTTAGTACCGAGGTAAAAGAGGATAGTTATACAGAACTTACCTGGGTACAGATGATGGATAACTGTTGTTTTCCCGAGGTACAAGCCTCGGCTAGTCATGGGCTAGGGCCCTCCCACCCAACCCTGCCATGACTAGCATGTTTGCTTGTGCCAAGACGAAAACATTGAAGTATCCATTGAAGTTTAAAGTCATTTTTATCCTGAATAAGTAGGTAAAGATTGCTGGACCCGGATGTGCTTCCTTCTCCCTAGCCCACGACTAGCCAAGGCTTGTACCTCGGGAAAACAACAGTTATCTATCATCTGTACCCAGGTAAGATTTGTATAATTATACTATATATTGATTGATTTTAAGTGGTTGATTTAGGGAGGTGGTCGGTTTAGGGAGTTACAATGGTATTGTTGGGGCCCAAATAAAGCGATCGATATAGGGGAGTGGTCGATGTGTGGAGGGGTTGATATAGAGAGATTTTACTGTATATATATATATATATATATTTATATATTTATATATAATCCAGACTACGAATACACAACAACAAACACTAATATTGTCTCAGGAAACTTTATTCCTGGCAAGGCAACATATACAGAACTTAAAGTGAGCCGAATTGAACAGAGTATCCAGACTCATGCAGTATATCTAGTGGCCGATGGGGGCGCCACCAGCGGACATTTGGTCAGCAGTGAATAATCTAGCGTGATATGGACGAATAATAATAAATAAGTACATCCGTCGGTAGAACCTCCCATCCTCCTGGGATTCTCCGTATATTATATATATGTGTATATAATTCATTATATATTTCATAATCAGGATACTGTGGTAGACCACGATGTCCCCCATTCCACGGTCTTTCACTGTCACGCACACACGGAAGAAAGCCAAGATTTAGGGACAGTACGCTTCCACTGGTTTATTATCAAATCTATCCACTCTCTGTGGTGCCAACAGTCAAGTGACCTGCCCCCTAACTTGTTAGGTCCCACACACAGTAGAGGGCAACCCATTCGGGGCCCTGCCCAGTGGCTAGCATGACACCACCTTGCGCAGTCCAATGTTGTTGTTTTTTTGTTTTTTTTAATGACAAGTTCTTTATTCTGCCCATAATGTATCCTGTGAGGGTGCTTGTTTTCAATGCTGGACAGCTGTGATAGTGGTTTGGTCTGGTCCCGCACTCAGGATTGTTTACCTGATCTTTCTCGGGCCAACCTTTACGGTTTTGGGTGTTAGTAGTTTCTATGTTAGTTTTTTTTAATTTTCAAAGTTTTTTTTCCTAACCTGTATATGATAACTTAGCCTACTATGTACATCTATGCAGATGACATACAGGCCTGTGGGACAGGATCCCATCCCATTGTGGTTTGATATAGCATCCTTTCACCCATGCCCTGTCCTTGGGTAGTACACCAGTGTGCCAAAACACCCCTGGGCCCTTCAGGACTGTGACTAGGTGGGATGGTTGTGTTATATGGTTAGCCCTTTTGTATTTCAGGGTGAGTCGGATGCATGACTTTGGCCTGCCCGGTTCTGCTTTGGTTTGTGCCAGTAAACATACCCAGACGGACTGCGCCCTATGGTGATAGTCATTTCGGATTCATTAGTACTTAGTAGGGCTAGTTTCCGTATTTGTAATATCTACCCTCTTTTCTGGCCTGTCTTTTGCTTTTTGTGCCTGAACACAGCAAGCAGTGACTGTGCCCACAGTCAGATGGGATATTGTTCCTTCAGTAAGTGGTTGTGTATTATGTTTTCTTTAAGAACCTTTTATAGTGGTCCAGGCTTTTGATTGCCCGTTGTTGTGTGGGTTGATTATTCCAGGCATGTGCCGCCATGGCCACTACACTTCTCTCATAAATCTTTGTGTTACTTATTGCTGTCAGTAGCACTGGGGCCGCCGTTTTCCTGGTGTCCCTATGGGGGGTTGCTATGTAGCCTGGCTTTGTGGTGTAATGGTGTGCTAGTATTTTGAGGTGTGTTTCCCTTCTACTCGTTAGTAGTGTTGCATTGCATTTTTTGTGTAATTTGATTGTGGGATATCTTTTGAGGGCTCTATTTTGTAGCACCTGTAGTTTGTTTAGTAGTTTTGTATTTCCTCCCATGTATATTACATCACCATAGTCAAAGTAGGGGAGGGTCATGCCGTTATATATTTTAATTGCCATGTTTTCAGTCATGTAGTATCTAGTAGTCATATTTTATGGTTTACTTTTTTTGTATTTGTTATGCAGAGGTCATAATTTAGGTGTCTGTCTAGATCCACTCCCAGATATCAGTAGTTGTCTACTTGTTCCAGTTCGGTGTTTCCCAGAAGACACTTTATTTTAATGTTACTAGTTAGCCTGGAATCAAATAGTACTGTTTTTGACTTGCTGTTTTTTATGGTTATCTTATTTAGTTGGCACCACTCAATTAGTTTTTTTAGTGTCAGATTCAGTTTTGTTTCTATTTCTTCAGTTGTTTTGCCTGTGGCATATACCACCGTATCATCTGCATATAGTTGGGTGTTTCAATTTCTAGCTAGTTGTTTAGATTGTTAATATATATGAGGAAGAGAAGTGGCCCCACGACTGACCCTTGGGGTACTCCGCAAGTTATCGTTTCCTCATTGGATATGGAACGATTTACTGTGGCGGATTGCTTTCGGTTTTCTAGATAGCTCGCTAGCCATTTTCCTGTTACTCCCGTTATTCCCATTTGGGTTAGTTTGCTTCTTAGTATAGGGTGGTCTACCATATCAAATGCTTTGCTGAAGTCTATGAACATTGCACCGACTAGGTTCTTTTTATTGATACTGTTTGCAATATCGGTTATTAAGTTAGCAATTGTTTTTATTGTCGAGTGGTATTTTCTGAAACCGCCATATTTATTGTTTAAGATGTTGTGTTCATTTAGGTGGTCCATACTATGTCTATGAATTATTTTTTCCATTAGTTTACCAGGCAGCTGGAGTATGGAGATCGGTCTATAGTTTCCCAGTACCTGTTTATCCCCTCCTTTGTGGAGCAGTGTTACTTTGGCTAGTTTCCAGCAGTCCACATAAGTACCTTCTGTGAACGATTTGTTGTATAGCTCATATATAACATCTGGGATGCATCCAAGTGCATTTTTCAGTATTATACTTGAGGTATTTTCAATGCCCGAGGGCTTGTTGCAATCGATTGATTTTATGAGCTCACTTATCTCTTTTATTCTGGTTGTGCAATCTCCAATGTCTGTGTTTAATTGTGGCGCTTTCGTGGTCCAGTTTGCGTTGAACTGTTTGGATAGAGTATTACCTATGGTAGAGAATTGTTTGTTCATTATATTTGCAGTATCATTGTTACTGATTTCTATTCCTTCGTTTTATCATTTAGTATTAGTATTTTCACATTGTTCCAGAATTTGTGTGAGTTTTTTCCCCATTGTTGGTCTTGTTTGACAATGTAATGTCTTTTGGCTTTTCTCACTGATTTCTGGCTACGATTTCTTGCTTTATGGTAGTTTTCTATGTCTAGTAGTCGCTCGCTTGCTTTGGCTAATTTACTAGGTTTATATTTGTCCATAATTAGGTTGGATGTAACTGCATAGGTGTGCGGTGTAGTGTCTGCCACCACCGCTGGGTAGTGGAGCTCATGTACAGACTACTACAATACTAACCTAGATGGACAACATACACGACAACCCTGTATTCTGAGAGCCCCCCCCCCCGATCCACTCCCCCCCCCCACACACACACATCAAAACCAACGCTGCCCACCTCGCGCTGCACCCCTAAATCAACTGAGGCTGCGCCCCTTCCACACACACACAGGAGGACCATCCACTCTATACGCCATCCACACCTCGACCTGCTCTACAAACAAATCACCGACATCTTTCAAAAAGACACAAATGTTGGCGAAACACCCTACACAACGAAACTCATTACCAGACGCGGTGGCCGAATTGGTAGAGCGCAGGACTCCCATGCGGAAGGTCGGGACTTCAATTCCTGGTCGAGGCAAACCAATGACTTAGAAAATTGATACTTGTCACTTCTTAGCCAGGCGCTTGACATTATTAGGATAGGACAAGGACTGGTTCGGTGTCAGGATAATGTAACTGAGTGGAATATCAGGTCATGGTGCTGGTGCCCTTGTCTCCTAGTAGGACAGCACTTTAAAGTCGCTATGAGTGTACACTATCACACATCATTATCCATCCTGGTATGACCTTAAAACTCCAACAAACAACCAACGAAGCTCATTTGTAGCAGAACGGCTCTGATTCAAACTCCTGATAGCTTGATATTCGACATGTCTTGCTAACGGTTGAAGATAGTTCGACCGTAGGGAGGATATGGAGTGCTTCGGATGGTTTCTTTGTTTATTTCTGTTTTCCCCTTCTGGTTATTTAGTTGTTAGTAAACGGGCCCTGGAGATGACCGGCACATGGGGCCCAGTGGCGCCTGGCTCTCAAGGCTCAGAGAAAGGGGAAGACCGCACGCCACTCTCTTCATGCCACGCCTAAATCAACCTAGTAGGTAGAGATGAAGGTGGGGGTGGGGCGCAGAATGTGAGGGGGGGGGGAGGTGGTAGAAGAGAAAGTGGGATGCCGGGTATTAAGGGAGGGGAAGGGAAGAATGCAGCTGTAGTGCGGACTGTTAGGGGAGAGTGAAACGGGAAATGATGGCATGGAAGGGTAGGAGTGGGGAGTGTGAGTGGAGAGTGAAAGTAGGAATGATGGGAAGAGTTGGAGTGGGGAGTGTGAGTGGAGAGTGAAAGGGGGAATGGTGGGAAGAGTTGGAGTGGGGAGTGTGAGTGGAGAGTGAAAGGGGGAATGGTGGGAAGAGTTGGAGTGGGGAGTGTGAGTGGAGAGTGAAAGGGGATTGGTGGAAGAGTTGGAGTGGGGAGTGTGAGTGGAGAGTGAAAAGGGGAATGTGGGAAGAGTTGGAGGGGGAGTGTGAGTGGAGAGTTAAAGGAATGGTGGAAGAGTTGGAGTGGGGAGTGTGAGTGGAGAGTGAAAGGGGGAATGGTGGAAGAGTTGGAGTGGGGAGTGTGAGTGGAGAGTGAAAGGGGGAATGGTGGGAAGAGTTGGAGTGGGGAGTGTGAGTGGAGAGTGAAAGGGGGAATGGTGGGAAGAGTTGGAGTGGGGAGTGTGAGTGGAGAGTGAAAGGGAGAATGGTGGGAAGAGTTGGAGTGGGGAGTGTGAGTGGAGAGTGAAAGGGGGAATGGTGGGAAGAGTTCGAGTGGGAAGTGTGAGTGGAGAGTGAAGGGGGAATGGTGGGAAGAGTTGAGTGGAGTGTGAGTGGAGAGTGAAAGGGGAATGGTGGGAAGAGTTCGAGTGGGAAGTGTGAGTGGAGAGTGAAAGGGGGAATGGTGGGAAGAGTTGGAGTGGGGAGTGTGAGTGGAGAGTGAAAGGGGGAATGGTGGGAAGAGTTGGAGTGGGGAGTGTGAGTGGAGAATAAAAGGGGGAATGGTGGGAAGAGTTGGAGTGGGGAGTGTGAGTGGAGCCTAAGGTGAATCTGAGTGGGGAGTTTGAGTGGAGTGTGAGTGGAGAGTGAGTGGAGAGTGACGCGAGAGTGGTGGGGAGAATACAGCTGGAGTGCGGAGTGGGAGGGGAGAGTGGGAGGAGAGTGAAGGGGAGAATGCAGGTGAAGTGGGGAGTGTGAAGGGAGAAGGAAGGGGTGAATAGAATGCAACAGTTGCAGCGGGGAATGTGAGGGAAGGGTGAGGGTCTTGTAGTACACAGCATCGCATTTGTTAATAATAGGAAAAACAATAATATAAGGATCATCCCTTACCTCCCATATATATGTGTATATGCCGGCGTCAAACAGGAGCAACTCTGAGCACTGTATGAGGAGGATAAGGAGGATGAGGAGGAGTGGCTGAGACCGGCGAAAGGTGGGGGTGGGTGGAGTGATGGTGCTGGTGTCACTCCTCACGTGTTTTTATACGGCGGCCTGGAGCCGCTAGATAAAGAGGCATCCCCGATATCTTTTTCATCCCTTTACTCGCATGATCAAAGTGGCGCGCCAAGACAAAGCCGTGCGTTACACCGGCTGATTGCCGGAGCGCGCCCCATGATGCACCGCTCCGCACTTGTTACCCGCGCCCGGCGCATCCCGCGCCCGGGGCCCGGGGCCCGGTGCACGGGGGGCCGACGTGCGCCCCATGATGCACCACCCGCACTTGTTACCCGCGCCCGAGGCCCGACGCACAACACGCCGGGGCCCGGTGCACGGGGGGTGGGGGTCGGCGCCCGGGGCCTGCAACGCGTCATTACTATGTGCGCGGGGAGGGTGGGGAGGCCCAGGGAGCCCGGTGGGGTCAAGGCCGCCGGGGCGGGGGGGTCAAAGGTCGGCCCGGGAAGACAAGAGGCAGACCACGCCGGGCGGGCTTCTTAGGACGAACACGACTGGTGCATGCCAGGAGCTGGGGTACTTCCGGCACGAGGAACACGCCTCCGAGACAGGAGAGGGGGTGTGGCGGGCAGTGTTGGAAGAAAAGCAGATCTGGCGTGTCTGGGTATTGTGGGCGTGGGTGGTGTTTGAAGTGGGGGTGCTGGTGGTTATGTCCAGACGTCCTACTCTTATTTCAGCCTCATATTGAGTACATATTATTGACGGATATCAGTGAGTCACACACCCTTTAAGGGGGGGGGGGGAGCGGGGGGAAGGCATCGGGCACTTCATGAAACACTCACTATGCGGTGAACGGCTGCCCTGTTTATTATCCCAGAGAGAGAAGGAAACTATTTATTACTAACTACTGACTTGGCCGGCTATAATCCTATACTTCCATATCACTATGTCTATTGCATCTTGTCTTCAATGGTGATCGGGCAGCCACTCTTTCAAATACCGACCATCTGTACATTGCTTAGCTTCGCTGATCAGATGAGAATGGGCTCATATCAGCAAAGGCCCTTTTTAATTTGGCGCATTCGCTAAATGAATGTGTAGTGTGGGTTATCTGCCATGAGCGGCATTTTGCGCTGGTGCCGGCCGGTCGTGCAGGTTATGTATTAATAATGTCCCCAGCTGCCTTTATTATTTAGGCGGACACATGTGGTTTACCGCCACCTAACCCTGCTCCTTCATGAACAGGATATTGCCAACTGTTGCGCTGGGCTGTGCCCAGGGGTTAAGGCGGCCTTGCTCCCGCCCCGCTCTCCCCTCGCCCCCTGCCCCGCCCCCACCAGGTGGCGCCCCGTTTCGCGGGTGTGCCACGTGGTCAAGTATACGGCCTGCAATACATCACTCATGCGCATGTGTACGTATAGATAGATGCATGCGCATGCGCACATAATATCCACCACACCGAGCTGCTCATTTAAGCTGTACATCATATGCAAAATGCAACCCCGCCCCCCCCCCCCCAAAAAAAAGCATACACCATTCCTTACGCGCCCTATTGCATATAGGACAGAACACCACAGCCGAAACCCTTGATATGACCTGAGATGTTGCCAGGTAGTAAAACTCCAACAACCAATACAGCCGACGCCACCACAGCGCCGCGGCACACAGTACAGACTGCAACATCACTCCGAAGCACACTCTGGTCATCATGCTTAAAACCAACACAACCCATCACACACTCAACCTCTCATGTACCCTAAAATATACCGTGTGTAATGTGCGTTGCCAACACCCACATTACAGATAGACAACAGCACAACCAAGACCACTACACCACTACACCACTACACTACCGCACCACGCAATACAATAAAATCTTCACCGCACATCATTGCAAAGCGCACTCTGGCCAGTCTGGGCCACCACGGTTACACCCAACACAACCCAACACACACTCAACCCCTCATTTCTCTTACCGTCACATACACCCTTGTGTAATATTCAAACCCCATACCTCCACACAACCGATACACCCCTTACATATATCACACAGCAGCACACCAAATACCACTACACCACCACACAATCCACCCTGACCTCATTGGGCTATCCCATCCTAATATGACCTTAGATATTGCCAGGACGTAAAACTCCAACAAACAACCAACCACCCCTTAAACTACCACCATTACTCCAAACCTGCATGTATGTCCCCTAACCACACTGTACTCTACAACCGTCTCCACCTCGCCCTGTGATCACCTTATTCACCCCGCACTGCACCTGCTCAACTCCCCCCACCTGTCCCCCTCCCCCCCCTGTCCCCCCACCCCTGTCCCCCTCCTCCCCCTCTGGCCCCTTGGCCCAGCCCTGAGGAAGCCCAATAACCACTCTCTTAACTCATTGCCCGCCCGCTGTACAATGTATACAGCGGGCGACGTCATCACCAGCGTGCGCCTGTCTGACCGCTGACCTCCAATCTCTGCCCTGATTGGTCCACCTGGTCTCTGCCCTGGTCACGTGGCGGTCCCGGGAAGGTCAAGGTCACGCGTGGCTGCTGGCTGCCTCATCAGTTAAAGTCGACAAAGTTATGATGAATCATTAAGTCGTAGCCATGATGAAGGACAGGTTGGCGTTGTTCAAACTCTACCCCTTCTACCCACCCCTGCCATGTCCCCCTGCCATGTCCCCCTGCCATGCCCACACCCACACATGCACACACCCTGACCCACACACACTCACATACGCATGCACCCACACCCTCCCTCACAAATCCATAGACGCACCCACACCCACTCACACACGCACATACCCACACCCTCCCTGATACATGTGTGCACATTCATACATGCACCCACACACACCCGGATCAAATCAGAATGAATCAGTACATATATCAGTATTTATACATCAATATATATATATATCAGTATATATATATATCAAGTTAACCATTAGTATATACATGGGTATGTTCATGAGTATGTATCAGTATATATACCAGTATATAGGTATGCAGGTATTGCAGGTGTAGCAATACCTCAGGGAGTTTGACGCCCCTGCCCTGCCGAGTTGTAAACCACTGCCTTCTGGTACAGGTTCTTGACAGAACTGAAGGCTAAGGGAGCAAACCCTAAACACAAAACCATGTCACTGTGGCAGCATTAAGGGTGGTT
The DNA here is from genome assembly GCA_030323885.1 of Branchipolynoe longqiensis. Lineage (NCBI taxonomy): Eukaryota > Metazoa > Annelida > Polychaeta > Phyllodocida > Polynoidae > Branchipolynoe > Branchipolynoe longqiensis. Next base: position 34,960,516 of record CM059196.1, on the reverse strand, counting down.
GATGTATGGAACTCCCAACATCTCCCGACCAGCCACTGCAGGGATAAATATTTTTGCGCCTGTCTTGACATGTTCTTGCCGGTGTGAAACTTCTATTTGCTCCCTGAGAGAGTGCCGCTGGTAACTTGCAAAAGCCAGCAGCACTTCAACACTTTTGCAGACAGCTTTCATGAAATGTACAATCGCACAAAACACGATACTGGCTCGGTCGTCGCCCGGGTTACCAAGGACCGTGCTGCTCGAGCTCATCTTCCGTCAACAGCGGAAAATCAGCTAGGAGGAACACAACACAACACAACATTAAGACTGACTCATGGATGCAACTCTCACAGCAGAGAGCTAAATGGAGAGTGGCAGTGTCTTGCCGCTAAAGGTTAATCTCTATATCATTAATAGCACCTTACTATGAATTAAAACCGGTTACAAGTATAAGTCTGCTCTGTTTTGCCGGGCACCGCCTCTGATCTGAACCAAACTGGATGTTGTTGTTGTTATTATATTCTCTTTTCGATGATGAATACGCGGTGTGTGTAATGCAGTGGATGCTGGTGGCAGAATCGGTAGAGCGTGGGCCTTTCGTGCGGAAGATCGGGAGTTCGGTTCCCGGTTAAGTCAAACCAGTCACTTATAAAATTGATACTTGTCACCTCCTAGATTAGTTCTCAGCATTAATAGGATAGGACAAGGACTGGTTAGCTCAGTGTCAGGGTAATGTGACTGAGTGGGATATTGGGTTATTGTGCCAGTGGCCTGCTTGTCCAGTCGGGCAGCACTATAAGGTCACCATGAGTGCGCACTGTCACAAGTCGCTACCCATCCTGATATGACCTTAGATGTTACCAGGACGTAAAATTCCTACAAGCAATCTAAGGAGTCGGTGGTGAGAGTGGCAGGCATTGCCTGCTGAACGCTGCTGAAGCGACAAGCTGCCCCTTTCGGCATTTGAGATGTAGTCGCTGGCTGATTGTTATATGGATGATGACGGGCTTATTGGAAATATGCAGTAACACGCGGGCCGGTGTGTGCACTCTGTCGGTCCAGCGCCGGGCCGCCACAAATCGATGCCACCCCCGCCATCTGCGTTTGTTTATAAGCCTATCTTCCCCACCCCCCACCTCCTGCAACCCCCTGCTGCGACCCCGTGCTGTCATCCCACTACCACCACTCGCGTGTGTAAGTTCCATCAATACTGGTATATGGTATGTGAACTATGCAGCCCCGGCGGTTTGGAAATGTCGCTGGGATTATGTCTGTCAATCTTGGGCAGGAAAACAAGAAATCACCGAGAATGTTTGTATTTTTGTTTTGTTTGCTTTTTGTATGTTTGGGAAAGATGAATGCACTTCAAGTTGCACATTGTGGTTGTAATAATTTCTGTTACCTTTCATTTTTGGAGAAATATAATGTACTTTATTTCAGTTGGAAGTAAACGAGTTAAATTTGGAGATATTTGATATACAGAAATGCTAATTTAATTTTGGGTTGGTAGAGGAATCTGTGTGGATGTTGGTGCATGTATTGATGTATGTGAGGAAGGGAATGTGTGGGTGTGTGTCTGAGGGTGTGGTGTGGAAGGGGGAGGGTGTGGGTGTATCCAGGTGGGAGGGTGTGTGCATGTGTGTGTGTGTGTGGCAAGAGGGCAGGGCGTTGGTAGATGAAAGCTAGACGTGAACAATGCCAACCTGTCCTTCATCATGGCTATGACTTAATGATTCATCATAACTTTGTTGACATCAACATGTTGGCTTTGTTTCCTCATTTTCCACCATAGCAGTTTAGCACATGAGAAGCTTTTGTTTGTTGTTTTACTTCCTAGCAATATCTAAGGTCATATCAGGACGGGTACCGACTTGTGACAGTGCACACTCATGGCAACTTTATAATGCTATCCCACTGGGAAACGAGGCCGCCCGCACCATGACCCAATATCCCAGTCACACACATTATCCTGACACTGAGCCAACCAGTCCTTGTCCTATTCTAATAATGCTGAGCGCCTCGCTAGGAAGCGACAAGTATCAATTTTTAAATAATTGGTTTGACTCGACCAGGGTTCCAACCCACGATCCCATGGTCTACCAACACAGGAGGCGGAAGCTCTAACTCATTCGGCCATCCCGTCTGGTCCATCAAACTGTAATGCATATTTAATAAGTGCACCAGTATCCAAGTTGGATATGTGTGATTAGATATAGGGAGATGTCTTGGCTTCGGAAATCTTATGATTTTATTTGATTTTGCAGTGTTCATATAATATGTCTATGTCACGACCTGGCCTAACTTAAAGCTGCACAGTCCGAACACAGCATCAAATTTTCGAAACGAAAGCGATTATGCAGATTTGTTTGTTTAATGGCCCTGTCACACTACGAAGTAATGACGTCAGCATAGGGAGAACATGAAGAACGTTGAACTTCTCGGCATAGTATGCAAATTTGGGCACAAGTTGAACGTGGATTCAGCGTAGTGGACGAGGCGTAACGTCGGTAAAGCGTAGTGATACCATCATTCAACGAGAGAGGACAACGTCACTACGCTCATGGAATGTTATGAACTTTATTCCATCGCCAGAAGAACGTTACGTGATGTTAGCTACATCATGAGACGTTGAACGTACGTTGAATGCACGTTCTCCTGACGTTCTCCTGACGTTCTCCTGACGTATCCCATTTGCACTCGGTTTAATGTGGGTCAATGTAGTGGAACGTAGTTGAACGTAGTGAGCAGCATTGGAATAACGTCCGTTTAACGTCATTGACATTCACTGAACGTGAACAGAACGTACGGCGAACGTAAACCCTTACGTTTGAGCTACGTCGAAAGTTTTGAACATGTCCAAAACCTTGATGTAACTCGACGTAACACAATGTAATGTGATGTAGCTCAACGTCATTCTAACGTCATTCTGACATCATCATGATGTAACCCAACGTAATGACGAAAAATGACCACGTTAGGCTCACATTGGCTCGTTACATCGTAGTGTGACAGGGGTATAACGACCCACCCCCCAGCACAAAAGCAGACATCGGCTATTGGGGGGCAGATTTGATGCAAAATATCAAACATGTTGATATATGTATTAAGCGTTTGTTGGAGCATGGAAGAAAACTTAATTACCTGACACATTTCTGTATCTAATTATCAAATTCCACCGCCGTACACACACCTCGCCTTTCAATAATCTAAATAGAGTAAAACCTCTCTAACCGGCCACCTCCATAGATCGACCACTTCCCTATATCGATCTCTATATTTGGGTCCCAACTATACCATTGTAACCATATTCTAACTCGCTAAACCGACCACCTTCCTAAATGGACCACTTAAAGGTGGTCCCCAAGCTCGGTCGATTTAGAGAGGTTTGACTGCCTACATTTAATTATATTGCACATCGATTTCTGTCTACTACAGACCAGACTGGTTCGCTGAATGAGTTAGAGTGTCCGTCTCCCGTGCTTGTAGATCGTGGGTTCGAACCCTGGTCGAGTCAAACCAATGACTTAAAAATTTATACTTGTCGCTTCCTATCCAGGCGCTCAGCATTATTAGGATAGGGCAAGGACTGGTAGGCAGAGTGTCAGGATAATGTGACTGATATCAGGTCATGGTGCTGGCATCCTGGTCTCCCAGTGGGAGAGCACTATAAATTCGCCATGAGTTTGCACTGTCACAAGGCAGTACCTGTCCTGATATGAACTTAGATGTTGCTAGGATGTAAAACAACAACAAACAAACAATCTGACTACGACTTGTAGATATCTATATACTCACATGTCAACATACTTCTTCGTTCTGATTACTACACTGGACATGGTGGCTTAATCGGTAATTGACCTGTCTTTCAATGCGGAAGATCGGGGTTCGAAACCCGGTCGAATCAAACCAATGACTTACAAAATTGTTGGTTGGCATTACTATGATTAGACAAGGACTGGTGAGTTGCGTATCAGGATAAGTTCACAGTGGGATATGTGGGATGGGTGAAGGTAGCCTGGTCTCTCACTGGGACAGCACTATGAGGTTGTGTATCCATAGACTGTCCCCTTGTGGCGTGTTCCCTTGTTCTGTGTTCACTTGTTATCTCATGATGTACCAAACAGACAATGGACATGTTCATTCTCTATGTTCCCAGTCAGTGTGTCACACATGCCATGTTTTAGGCCATATGGTCCCTGGGTCCAACCTGTTGGAATGGCCACTGAACAAAACACAGGTTCATTGTCTGTGTGGCGCATCACAAGGTCACACACAAACACGGAACAAGGGAATGCACCACAAGGTGTATGAATAGACTGCATAAGGTCGCCATAAGTTGTCACTGTTACAAAACAGTACCTGCCCTGATGTGACCTACAATGTTGTCTGTACAAACAATCCCTAAAAAACAAACTTACATCTCACTACTACTCATCTATTTAATTGCATTGTTTGCAGCCATCTACATTGCTCAATATATATATATATATATATATATATATATATATATATATATATATATAAGATACATATATATATATATATTCTACTTATTTATTTATATATGATATTCATATTTCAAAATACAACTGTCGCCTTTCAAAACACTGTTCACCCATTCCGTTATATTATTTGAACATTTCTATAGATTACTCACAAGTTTCATGGCACTCCTTGCCCATTTCTATGTACTACTCAGAAGTTGGATGGCACTCATCGCCCTTTTCTATAGTCTAGTCACAAGTTGCATGGCACTCATCGCCCATTTCTATAAACTACTCACATGTTACATGGCACTCGTCACCCATTTCTATAGACTACTCACAAGTTTCATGGCACTCAGCACACATTTCTATGTACTACTCACAAATTACATGGCACTCGTCACCCATTTCTATAGACTACTCACAAGTTTCATGGCAATCAGCACCCATTTCTATGTACTACTCACAAGTTGCATGGCACTCGTCACCCATTTCTATAGACTACTCACGCAACTCACAATATCTCAAAATACATTCAAAGGAAACTTTTCCGGGATATAGCCTTTATTGTTGGGCCTTCAAGGTAAATTTAAGCACAATTTGTAGCTAACATCTCATGAGGCGGTGTGTTCTTATTTTTTTTAAATATTTTATTTCATTCTGTATTTTTTAACTGGAGCTATGCTGGGCAAGTGTAATGCATTGTGACCGTTCTATTTTATCATTTAAACCATAACATATTAACTGGGTCAGTGAGACTTCTGAGAAACACCTGGGCAAGGAGCAAAACTGAGTCCTGCTGCAGGTGCAAGTACACATTGTATAGGGCTTTGCTCTCTTTCCTTACATTTAAGCAGAATTAGAGTCAGTAGTATAGTGGTCTGCACTGACCTCTCAGGCAAGGATCCGCAAAAACAGGTAGGCGTGTGTAGTATGATGATATCAGGGAGCCTAGGTGGTGTAATGGTTAGCGTACTGTCCCGGAATGCAAAGAGATGTGGGTTCGAGTCCCGCTCTAGGTGCAATATTTCCCATTTTCATCACCCCCAGCCGACGACAGTAGTGTATTAGGGGCACCCCTACTGGCCATAGCTACTCGCATGGGGGTGATGAAAATGGGAAATATTGTGCCTAGAGCGGGATTCGAACCCACATCTCTTTGCATCCTAACCATTACTCCACCTAGGCTCCCTGATATAACCACACGACCCACAGCTACCTGTCTATGCGGTTCCTTACCTGATAGGTTAGTGCAGACTACTAAACTACCCTCGACCCAATTACAGCTGCATTATATAGTCAGATGAAAGTGACCCATTTTAGAAACGAACACGGTGACCTAGATTTGATTCTACATATTGATTTTAGATACTAGTGGGATTCCTGAGCAACTTGTTGCGGTTGGGTGGTTATGCGCTGTACTGATATGCTTAGAAAAGTTTTTTTTTTTTAAAGTGTACATCTAGCAAGATGCCTCGGTGCTGATACAATATTTGTTCAGATGAATAACATATTTACCAAAATAAAAGAAAATTGATTGTTGGAATGTTGCGTCCTTCCAACATCTAAGGTCATATCAGGACGGATATCTAGCATTTTGGTGTCTTCCCAAAATGTGTTTAGAAATATCGAAACTGAACAATGCACAAAGTTAACTGGTTAAATACAAACTTACTTCAGATTAAAGGAGAATGGGTTATTATGATACCCGACTATATTTATATATCAACATTTGGCAGAATCTCAATATTGATATATCGGGTTCTATAAAATTGACGTGGTCTTCTCTGTGGCAGAATGGTTAGAGTGTCTGACTTTTTGCTAGGTCGGACTCCTAATCTGAAGGTCAGTGGTTCAAATCCCCGTGCCCCCACCTCTGCCAATTTGGATTTCTGCCGCTGTCTATAACTTACAGTGTCATCAAAGGCCAATTACTTTCATACCATGTCTATGTGGTGTGGGAGGTTAAACATCCCTTGGTTTGGTAAAAGTGTAGGCTCGGGCTTTCTTTTGACAAAATGTCTAATGCTGAAAACAAGTCTATTCAGACTTATTCACGATAGGCAGTATACATCTTTAAAAAAAAAAGAAATGCAGCACATACCTGCACCAATATCTCAGTTGGATATGTAGAATGAAATATTTATAACTGTATTGGTTTTGACAAGTCAATACTTTCATCGGAATATGCGGTTTTAACTTTGTGCTAAGCTTTTGTAGGGTTGCGTGTTCAAGTCTGTGTCTATGTAGGTAGGCTAAGGTGAAAAACAATACAGACGGAGAGAAAGAGAGAAAGTAAAGCAAAGTAACAGTGTGAGAAGAGAGAGTCGGAGCCTCTCTGGTTTATTATATACAGTACATGGGTTCATTGTAGAGTATCACCCCACCCTTTTCCCCCAATGAGAAACAGGCATTCTTGGCTCTACGAATAGGGATCCAGCATTCCTGGTCCCCATGGCTACCAACGGTCTGCCCACCACCACCAAGCTGTGTGCCCCCCCCCCCCTGGCCACCACCAGCCTTGAACCTTGACCCTGAATGTGGTGATCCTACCCAGCAGAGGGGGAGGGGGTAGGCCCTGAGTGCCCCTTACACACAGCCCAGCCAGCACCACTATGTCTATTTACATTCCACTCACGCACCGCCAGCACTTACATATATATACATGGCCTGGTCACGTATACCTGTTTCGTAATAGAACAGTTGCATTCCCCCTAACGTCGTAAATCGGAATATTTTACACTTTGATACATACCATGCTACACGCAATTGACTTTACTGTCAGTTGCATATAATTATAATGCATTTTACATTTTACATGTATAATTAAAGTTACCGAACAAACTACCGGTCTGTATTCTATAATATTAGTACAATATCTCATGTTATTTCATAATTGAACCATGTTTATTTATCCCTCAGCCTGACTCAATCTAGGTATATAGCTAGCTAACCATTGAATATGCATCTCTTAAGGAATTGTTTTCTGGCGGTAGTCTTTTTATTAATACTACTTACTCTTTCGTCGATTTTTTTATTCTTTATTTAAGTTGCATAGTCTGATAGTTTGAGTTTCTCTCATCTTCTGGGATAAACATATTAGGTTTTCATTATAATCTACCTTACATTAGTTTGAAGTAACTTTCATTTTAAATCACAAACTTTTGAGATATTTGAAATGGAAACTTGCTAAATTAATTTTGGCAAGCTTTCAGCATAGGCTTCTGGAGTAACAGGTTCCATTAATTGACTCAGTAGTCCCTTCTATGTGCCGGTAAATGTTTAATAAGTGCATCGGTATCTAAGGTATATATATAGAATCAAATCTAGATTGTTTTGGTTTTTAAAAATTTGATGTTTTCATCGGACTATGGAGCTTTAAATGTAGTTTATTCAGTGAGTAATGCCTTTTGTCAGTGCCAGAGCACTGGTCTTCCGGCCGTTCAGTACAATTTGGTGGTATATAAATGAAAATATCAGTTGCAATAATAACCACATGTCAATAATAACCACATTACACAGGTTACACAAGTAGCAACCAAGTTAATTATGCTCCCCTAACTATATCAACTACATTTCCATAAACAAAGTGTACAGTAGTTAACACTGCAGGGTCTCATATAGGAAGTATAAGAGCGGCAACTTGACTACATGAACATCCTATTCGATAATAGAAGCATAATATGAATGCACTATTAGTTGTAATAATAACTGCATACAATTCCAGTTCAATATAAGTATTATGCACTCGGTGAATATGGATGCAGATGTTGCTCTTGTTATTGAACTGACTTGTGAGTTGGAAGCATTCCTCCGCTAACCAGGTGACATTTAATTATGCATTGCGTACGGGCTCTTATCCGGTTACAGAAAAGGGCGGTCTCTGGAAGGATCCGCCATTTGATTTACTGCAAATTATATTGCATACTAAATACAGACTAAGTGGAAGAGTTGGTTGATTGTTTGAAGTTTTACGTCCTCATAACATCTAAGGTCACATCAGGACTACCACCGACTTGTAACAGTGCGCACTCATGGCGACTTTATAGAGCTGCCCCACTGAGAGACCGTGCTGCTAGCACCATCATGGCCATGAGTTGATATCCCAGTCAGTCCTGACCCTGAGCCAGCCAGTACTTGTCATATGCTAATAATGCCGAACACTCGGCTGGGAAGCGACAAGTATACATTTTTAAGTCACTAGTTTGCCTCGACCAGGATTCGAACTCGTGGGTTCGAATCCCACGATCTACTAAAACGGGAGATGGATGATCAACTCATTCGGCCATCCCGTCTGGTCAACTCAGTGGAAGATGACGACTTGAAACCCTTTCCGATGTCATGCTCAGTCATACCTCATGTGTCTGGATCATGCCTTCAATTATCAGAAGCTGAGGACGAATTAATTGAGCGCCCGCGTCCAGTGTCGACAGTCTGGAATTCGAACCCTTGGGTGTCAAATCCGGCCGAGTCAAACCAATAAAATTAAAATTGTTACAAAGTCACTGGCGCTCGGCATTACTAGGATAGGACTGGCGGTAACGGGTTTCCTCCAACGAAATATGTCAGAATGACCATATGTTTGACCTCCAAGAGCCGATGATACGAAAATGATACTGAGCCAACCAGTCCTTTTCCCTTTCATAATAATGCCAGACACCTGGCTAGGAAGCCTTAGGTATACATTGTTAACTGGTTGGAATGGAAAACTCCCCAAACTACAAATGTGTCTGCTGAGCAGGATCGATCGGATAACCCACACCTGTGAAGGTGTGGATCATCGACTGCCACTACTAGAGGTACGCCCCGCTCCTACGTCGGGCGTCGTTAAATAAAACAAGCTTTACTTTTACTAGGGTAGGGCAAAGAGCAACGACATTGGGGAAACCAAGTGTCCAGAAATGAAATTCCCTCCTCTTAATCAACGATTATAATACAAATAAATATAATAACAATAAAAGCAATTGAGTTCAGGTGATAATAAATCCCGAAAGAAACACATTTGTAGTGTCATTTTCGGGTAGAGTACATCCCTATTGGTTCATGATGTAAACTGCTGGGATTTTGTACATTTTGTGTCATAATGTCTGGTATGACTGATGGTTGGGTCGGTGTAACACTAACTGGGTTTGTGGAAGTCAGTTGTGGCACTGTGATGAAACAGTGTCTGACATAGCGAACTTTACTGTTCCTATCGAGATTTAACTTTATATATGTCGTGTCAGTAATTACTTTCATTTTAATTCAAGTTTTCTGTTTTTGTGACAGTAACTTTTTCTTGGCATGGTAAGGTGGCAGTGCTGGTGTGTTTTGTTGTTGTTTATTTTTGTGTGTACACATTTATTCTCTTGAATAATCTCTTCTGGACGAACGTCAAGACACTGCTCTTCGAACCATACATAATGACAGTCATACAACAATAATCTGTGCACATAATTCGGTGTTTTGTCATCACAGATAAACAATTATTGTATCAAATACAGAAGAGTTTGTGGAATGACAATTGAAAAAGTATATACAAGGGTTCATTCAGTCAGAGTTCATGGGGGTCACAAAGTAGGGGGATGGGGGAGGAGCAGGGGGAGGGGGAGGGCAGTATCTAGTCCCAATATGGGTGCAGCTGTGGGGCCTTAACAGGGCTAAATATGTATGTGTGTGGGAGGGGGGGGGGGCAGTATCGCTACACCCACCAGACCTGCAGGACAGTGCCAGGCACGTGCCTGCCCGTGCCCGCCCATGCCCGCCCGTGCCTGCGCTGAGCACCACGCCTACACCCGCCAACCAACTGTCATTGCTAAGATTAATTGCTTGGTTGTTGGAGTTTTACATCATGGCAACATCTTAGGTCATATCCAGATGGGTACCGACTTGTGACAGTGCGCACTCATGGCAACTTTATAATGCTGCCCCACTGGGAGACCAACCATGCCACCAGCACCATGACCTGATATCCCACTCAGTCACATTATCCTGATACTGAGCCAACCAGTCCTTTTCCCTATCATAATACTGCCAGACACCTGGCTAGGAAGCCTTAAGTATACATTGTTAAGTCAATGGTTTTAAGTCATTGGTTTGACTTGAACATTGTTCGAAACCCATGGCTTCAAATCCCCCGATCTACCAAAACGGGAGATAGACGCTCAGCTCAACACCATTTGGATTCGGTCATCCCGTCTGCTTCCGTCGCTAAGAACAGGGGGCGACGGGCGTCTCGTTACCTTGGCGACCGCGTCCCTCTCCATGACGACGGCGGGTAATTACAGCGTCCCGTTCCGCGTCACCCGATAACCCTACGTCACGACGTGCCGTCAATACGACCAGCCCTCACCCTGCAAACCTGTCACGCGCCAATCGCCAGGTCACCGGTCGTGTCGCCAAGGTAACGATAATTTGTTGCCATGACGACGCTTTGATGCTGGGTGCCAAGGCTTTGATCAGTGAGATCGATCACGGTCGGGCGTTCCGAGCACATCCAGTGTAGTCATGACAACCATTTCTTTTTTTTCTTTCTTCTTTGGACCGTCGGCGGGGGTGGGTTGAGGTGAAGGGACGGGAGGGCAGCATGCCCTGAGGTAGTGGATATATGGCCTGTTATGGATGTGCTGGGGTAGGCTGGGTTATGGATGGGGAGGCGGGGGGGGGGGGGTAATTGACAATGGAACCAAATCATCGACCATTTTGCTTCAGTGGCTATTTAAGAGAGTTGCTACCAACTGATGCCACCCCTGGTCATCCCGAGACTCTCTCTCTCTTTCTCTTTCTCTCTCTCTCTTTCTCTCTCTTTCTCTCTCTTTCTCTCTCTTTCTCTCTCTTTCTCTCTTTCTCCTTCTTTCTCTTTCTCTCTCGTTCCCCCTTTCCCTCTCTTTCCCTCTCTTTCCCTCTCTTTCCCTCTCGTTCCCTCTCTTTCCCTCTCTTTCCCTCTATTTCCCTCTCTCTTTCTCTCTCTTTCTCTCTCTTTCTCTTTCTTTCTCTCTTTCTCTTTCTCTCTGTCTCTCCCTGTCTCTCTCTCTCTCTGTCTCTCTGTCTCTCTGTCTCCTATCGTAACACTTATTCACTGGTACAGGGATAAATAGGGGACTCGCTAAACCAAATGTGGCGTCAGTTTCACACCTGACAGCTGCGTATGCGTCAGTTACCCCTTAGCGCAACTTCCGGCCGGTGAGAAGCTGTCAGAACCTGCCAACTGCTCCAAGCCCAATACCTAATTACAACTATACCACCTGTATCCCCCATAGGAAGCCAGCATTTAGGTTCTCCTAATAGTTGAGCAGCGATCAAAAGCCCCCCTGTACCGTCGATAGGTGGCGCGGATGGCCGCCATGGTTAGAACTAGGGCGCGGCTTTGGTTTACTAACAAAGTCACCTGAAGAGTAAACAAGGAAAGCTTGTTTTATTTAACGATGCCTTTGGGGCACATTGGTTTTGATCATCTCTTATTGGACTTCAAACATTTGGTCACTCTGACATATTTCTTTGGAGAAAACCCGCTGCCACCACACAGGCTACTCTTTCCGATAAGCAACAACGGATCTTTGATATGCACTTTCTCACAAACATGACAGCACATACCACAACCGTTGATGAACCAGTTGTGGACCACTGGTTGGAATGGAAAACTCCCCAAACTACAAATGTGTCTGCTGAGCAGAATCAATTCGATAACCCAAACCTGTGAAGGTGTGGATCATCGACTGCCACTACTAGAGGTACACCCCGCTCCCATGTGAAGAGTGGTCGCAGATAGAAACTCAGTACAGAAAGTAGACATGATTTGTTAGTGTGTGTCTGGGGAGGGAGGGGAATGAGGTACAGAACTCCTTCTCAGGAGATTGCTGTCACATTATGAGCTAACTCCTCTCACCCTTTGCTCTGCTGTCCACTGGAAACCCTTCAGCCTTAGCTTCAGCATGCAGAAGCTGTCAATTAGACTGCTTGCAGAATGCTCTGTGAAAGTACACCGGCCTTGTCCAGATTACTTCTGACAAACAGTTGCCACATCAACCTACTGACCAGGCGCTGCTTTGCTTCACTTTGGTGGTTGCACTAGAACTTAGAAGTAGAACAAGCATTTCCGAGGTGATATTGCCAATATTTCTCATATATATATTTTTTTTAATTATCATTTTATTCTGCGAATAAAGGTCTTTTTCAGCGCCAAGGTATTGGTCTTCCGGCCATATCATATTACATTCATTCTCATTTATAATATAGTCTAAAATCAACAAAAGTTTGGTACAAAGAAACCAAAAAGATTAGTGCTGTTACCCAACATCAGGGAAACATGACTGGGTGTGCATTTGATATTTTCACTGTTAAGGTATATATATATATGTATATATATATATATATACACACATATATATATATAAATATAATTTCACCTCGTCCCCTAGCCTCTTGGCTAATTATAGCACAGGGAGATGTAGCATTTCCGGTCGAACAATTCATGTTTCCCATTCGCCGACAGCAGATGTAGGAAAGGTGAGCAGAGAACTTTGCTTTATTACCCAGTTTACATGAGAGTTTCTTCTTTTAGTTTATATAGGTGGGTACTTTATGGGCCTGTTGGGCTTTTTTTGTGTAATTTGTTAATTACTAGTGTTGTAGCCACCTATTTTGTTGTCTTGACCGGCGTATGGAACGCCGGCAAGTTGTCGGTTCATGGTGTGGCCGCACCCACCCTCATGGGCAAGCCTGAGACAACCGACCTGACAAATTGCAAACGTCAGTCCCCCGTGGGGTGGACAGTTTTCAGCCAATGTGGTTTTTTTTTGTGAGGCTCGGTTATGTTTTTTTTTTTGGGTAGCTCTGCTACTTTGCTACCGATGCGAGGGACAGGAACAGTTATGCGGAGACACTGCATACACTGGTGCATACATATATGTCTATATATGTATGTTATACACAGAAATATGGGAAATCACTGCCCAAGTTTTTTGTAGTAGGCCTTAAACTTTAGTAGGAGTATTCTTCCTAATTTGTGGGGGTCTAGGAGGGGTTTTTCCGACCATCAGAAGTTGTTTTTTGTTTGGGGAACTTTTGCTAATAATAGTCATGTTTTTGCCGATGGCGGCCAAACAGCGCTGAGCAGTTGTACCACCGGCAGACCCCCAATCAGACAACAAGCTTGATGACAGTGTGAGTCAGCCGGACACGCATGCAGTAGCAAGTAGGTCAGCTAGACCTGACGTAGTGGCCCTAGTTGACCCCGTACCTGGCGTAAACGGAGCACCGCAGGCAGGACTTGACCCATCAATAGTGGCACACCTGGATGACCTACTGGTGTGGAAAATACAACAATTTGACACTCCTAAACCTACATGGACCCATGACGTTTCTGATAGTGTTTCGGAAGGGGCGTTGTCAGTGCTGTCACAGCAGTCAACCACGCGTTGTGTACCAGTGAAATCCAAGAAAAAGACTCAGATTCTACAGCATCTTATTCGGGGTTCACTGAAGGAGACAGATATCAGCGACCTAAGGTCACATCCAAGAAGGTGAAAAAGCACAAGAAGAAAAAAACAGCTAAGAAGAGACATTCTTCTTCTTCAGGCTCGTCTGAGCCTTCTTTCCCTTCCTCAGACTCAGATGCCAAGACTGATGGTGTCATGGAGAAGAGACTAGCGAACGATTCCAAAAAGAAAATCCTGGATCCTAAAAGTTCTGCGCGTGTGCGGTCCTTGCTAATGGGGCTGTCACACTACGACGTTTCCCACCAACGCGGGTCGACGTGTTGCTTTTTTGGTCGAAACGTCGGTACACGTCCGTAACGTTACCGGCGCGTTACCGGCGCGTCGGTACACGTTGAGGGATAGCAACGTGTGAATGGACACGTCGGCGCGCGTCAGGTCGCGCCGATCGTTTTGTGCTTGCACAAAACTTTCGACGCGCGCCGACGCGTGCCAACGTCTTGGATCGCGCGTTACCAGTGCGTTGGCAGGACGTCGACACGCGTTATCAGCGCGACGGGCGCGTTTGCAGGACGTCGACACACGTATCCAGCGCGTTGGAGGAACGTTGCTCGCACATTGCAGTGTGTGTCTGTGTGTCTGTGTCTGTGTGTGTGTCTCTGTGTCTGGGTGTGTGTGTGTCTGTGTGTGTGTATCTGTGTGTGTCTCTGTGAGTGTGTCTATGTGTGTGTATGTGTGTGTGTCTCTCTGTGTCTCTATGTGTCTCTCTGTGTGTCTATGTGTCTTTGTGTGTGTGTCTCTGTGTTTGTGTGTGTGTCTTTATGTATGTGTGTGTGTCTCTGTGTGTGTCTATGTGTCTTTGTGTGTGTGTATATGTGTCTGTGTGTGTATGTGTGTGTATCTGTGTGTGTGTCTGTGTGTGTGTGTCTCTGTGTCTCAGTGTGTGTGTCTATGTGTATGTGTGTGTCTGTGTGTGTCTCTGTGTCTATGTGTGTGTCTCTGTGTCTATGTGTGTGTCTGTGTCTCTGTGTGTGTCTCTGTGTCTTTGTCTCTGTGTCTGTGTCTCTGTGTTTCTGTGTGTGTATCTCTGTGTCTCTGTGTCTGTGTTTCAGGGTGTGTGTCTCTGTGTCTGTGTGTGTCTCTGTCTGTGTGTGTCTCTGTGTTTCTGTCTCTGTCTCAGTGTGTGTGTCTCTGTGTCTGTGTGTGTGTATGTGTGTCTCTGTGTTTCTGTCTCTGTGTCTCAGTGTGTGTGTCTCTGTGTCTGTGTGTTTGTCTCTGTGTCTGTGTGTGTCTCTGTGTTTCTGTGTCTGTCTCAGTGTGTGTGTGTCTGTGTGTCTGTGTGTGTGTCTCTTGTGTTTCTGTGTCTGTCTCAGTGTGTGTGTGTATCTGTGTATGTGTGTGTCTGTGTGTGTGTCTATGTGTCTCTGTCTCTCTGTGTCTCAGTGTGTGTGTCTCTGTGTATATGTGTGTGTCTCTGTGTGTCTGTGTGTGTGTCTCTGTGTTTCTGTCTCTGTGTCTCTGTGTGTGTCTCTGTATCTGTGTGTGTGTCTCTGTGTTTCTGTGTCTGTCTCAGTGTGTGTGTGTCTCTGTGTCTGTGTGTGTCTCTGTGTCTGTGTGTGTCTCTGTGTGTCTCTGTTTGTGTGTCTCTGTTTGTGTGTCTCTGTGTGTGTGCCTCTGTGTGTGTGACTCTGTGTCTCTCTCTATGTGTGTGTATGTGTCTGTGTGTATGTGTCTCTGAGAGAGAGACACACACATACACTCTCCCTCCCTCCCTCTCTCCCTCCCTCCCTCTCTCTCCCTCTCTCACCCCCCTCCCTCCCACAGAGACACACAGACACACACACAGACACACACACATAGACCCACACACATACACAGAGACACACACACAGACACAGAGACACACACACAGACACACACATAGACACACACATAGGCACAGAGACACACATACAGACACAGAGACACACACACAGTCACAGAGAGACACACACAAAGACACAGAGACACACATACAGACACAGAGACACACACACACAGACACAGGGAGGGAGGGAGGGAGGGAGGGGGGAGGAAGGGAGGGAGGGAGGCCTTTTCCGCCCGCAACGTCGACACCCGTTGAGGGCGCGCTAATAACACGCTGCCGCCCGTCCAACTAACCCCCGAAACGCCGAAAAGTTTGACGTTTCTCGACGGGTTGCAAATATTTTCCGCGTTGCCGGCACGCCGGCAGAAACGCCGTAGTGTGACAGCCCCATTAGGAAGGCCTTGGAGGGCACTTTGATACTTTCAAACCTACTGAAGTGATTGGGGAGGGTGCTGAGAAGTACACTGGTATCAAGGATGTGAAGGGATCATTCATTCATGAAATGGAAGTAAAGTAAGTATCAGGAGAGTAGCACCAATCATAGGGATCGTGATAGCTTATGCTCAGGGCCTGAAACACGCACAAGCACATTTTAAACTCCTGAAATAGATAAAAAAAACTGTGCGCTTAAACTAGCGAAAGGAAATTTCGATAGGAATATGATCATTTCACAAGGTGGGATGGAGGATTTAAATTGGTGGCTAGCCAATATTAAGGGAACACGGCAGCAAATACCGCTAGAAGAAGTAGAGCTAGAAATAAGAACAGATGCCTCACCCCAGGGATGGGGGGGCCCAGGAGGGTAACATGGACAGAGGAGGCAGATGGTTGACTACAGAAGCAGATGACCACATCAATGTCTTAGAACTGAAAGCCATTCTTCTGGGGTCACACAATCTAGCGACAACAAGGAAATCTCATGTAATATTGTTTACGGACAACTTAACGGCACTTGCTTACATGCGCAGAATGGGTGGTACAAGATCACTTAAATGCAACAACTTAGCTAAAAGGATTTTGCAATGGACGGAGGCCAGATATATCTGGCTGACCATATAATACATACCCAGTAAAGATAATGTAGTGGCAGACAGGCGTAGCAGATGTTTTCATGGCTACTTAGAATGGAGTATCCCCCCTCCCCCCCCCCCTCCCCCCACCCCAATTTGTAGCATTTGGGGGACACCAGAGATAGATTTGTTCGCTTCACGCAGGATTTTTAAGCTAGGGAAGTATGTCTCTGGGCATCCAGAACCGGAGGCTTGGAGAGTAGATGCTTTCAGCTTCGACTGGGGTAACCATTTCTTGTAAGCTTTTCCCCCATTCAGTTTGGTGGGCTGAGTGGCCCGAAAGGTACACCAGGGCGGGGCCACAGCAGTTTTGGTGGCAGCCCTGTGGGAAACCCAACCTTGGCTGGCAGCAACGAAGGGTTGGGCCAGGCAACACATCACGCTCCAAGGGGCGCCAAACAGCCTGACCCACCACAGGCCATTGGCAAGAAGGGGAAACATCAGTTCCATCCCCTTGATGGCATTCATCTTCTGAGAAAACATTTGGAACCTTACGGTATTGATAAAGTAATGTTAGAGAGACTGGTGTCATCAGCGTGGAGACCAGGAACAGTTAAAGCTTTATGCAAACTATTTAAGCAAATGGCAATTTCTTTGTTTAGTAGCAAAAATTGATAGTCTAAAGCCTTCGTTGGCTGAAGTATTATGTTTCTTACAAACTCTAGAAGACGAAGGGCTAGGTTTAGGAGCTATTAATACAGCCCGTTGTGCCCTATCAGTAATCCTACCTAGAATAGAACAAGCAGTTGGTAAGCATTATGTTATCCATTGGTTGATAAGATCGGTTTATGGGCGAAATACGCCAAAACCAAATATTCCAGGTTCTGGGACCTGTCACTTGTGTTTATGTTGTTCAAAGATTGGCCACATTATGAAGATCTGGCCTTACGAGACTTAGGATTTAAGGTAGCTATTCTAATCCTTCTGATTACGGGTCACAGAGGACAAACTGTTATAGCATTAAGCATAGATAAGATTGAAATTTTGAAAGCAGAAATTACGTTTGAACTTTCCAAACTATTAAAATCAAACATGTTAGGAGACCTATTGTCCTCGATTACACTGAAAGCGTTCCATGATAACAGAACACTTTGTGCTATTAGGGCTATTAAAGTCTACATATCTCGTACTAAGAAATACAAAAAATATTATTGTTAAGTTACATAAAACCTTACGGTCCCATTGCAGTGACACACATAAGAGGTGGACTCTGAAAGTGATGTCTACACCAGGCATTAACATTGACAAATACGTGGCACACTCCACCACGGGAGCTGTGGCCTCTACTGCGAGGACCTTATGCCTGGTACACACCTACCGTTTGTGCGCACACACCTCCCGTATATGATCGAAAACTGGCCGTTTCGCGCACAAAAATCGCTAGGTGTGCGCTCCCCGCGCACACCTAGCGATTGCGATTCGCGTATAAAACTCAGTTTTTAGGGCTAAAAGGGGCCGATTACGATTGCGATTCGCGATTCGAAAAATGAATCGGCCCGTTTTCAGTTTTAAGCGGGTTGGGTCGAGTCGCAAGTTTTAGTGCGCGAATCGTAAACGGGAGGTGTGTACTAGGCATTAGGAGTTTCCATTAAAACCATCCTTACCAATGCGGGATGGAAGACTTCACAAGCTTTCACCAAACATTACAAAAAGAAAGTGGACAGACAAGATATGGCCACGAAACTTCTTAAGAAGTAGATTCACTAATGTAATTGAAATTATTGAAATAAATATGAATAATTGAAATAATTGAAATAACCAAAATTAGGCAGGAGGCTAGGGCATGAGGTGAAATAGATTAATTATGTGAGACTTACCTGTGGTATAGTTAACACATAATAGCTGTTTTACCGAGTCCTATAGCCTCGGCTTATTTTAGTACAGTTCCCACCCGCCCATCCCATTGGGGGTAGATGGGGCTGCGGGTAACCGAAGGGATTAGGAAAGATAGACATAATTGTTGTAAATAGGGTAGACATTGTTTGACCGGAAATGCTACATCTCCCTGTACTAAAATAAAACAGCTGTTTTGTGGGTGTATTAATGTACAAGTTGGGTCATTTTGGCTCTCGACACACAACTTAAAACTGCCTATAAAATAAATACCCCCTTAAAACGGAATGTGAAATTGGGGGGCAGATCAAAGAGAGATTGTGTTTGAGTATCATTGTATCGGGCCATCTGGAAAAGCGGTGGGGAGGGAACGAACGACCTTGAGACTTCGATTTACAAAACTCATTAACTTAGAGGTTATGATGGCGCAGCTGCTGCCCGGCACCGGTCGATTGACATACCAAATAGCTGGCCAACAGTATCCGGAGCACTTGATTGTGTTCTCTGGTCGCTCCGCCGGCACACTGCTTTCAGTCAATTAAAGGCTGAAGTTAACTTCTCTGCCACCGACCAGTTGGGTTAGCCGGATGAGTTGAGCATTCGAACACATGGGTTTGAAGCCTGGTTACGTCAAAGCAATGACTTCAAAATTTATACTTGTCGCTTCCTAGCCAGGTCTCAGCATAATTAGGATATAGCAAGGACTGGTTGGTTTAGTGTCTGTATACTGTGACTGAGTGGGATATCATAGCATGGTCATGGTGGATTGGTTTCCCAGTGGGGCAGCACTATAACGTTGCCATGAGTGTGCACTGTCAAGTCGGTACCCATCCAGACATTACCTCATATGTTGCCAGGACATAAAACTCCTACAACCAACCAACTCTCCATCTTTTCACTCCCCAATCCAATGAAATGCATTTAGAAAGAAAACCATCCCGAAATCTTCATCGTTTCATATGCATATCATCATCATCATCATGCTGTCGGTCGCGATGCGACCAAGACTGCTTTCATTACTTGACTGCCGCTCTCCATTTTTGTGTGCGGTTGTACATTTCAAGAAAGCTGCCTGCAAAAGTGTTGAAGTGCTGCTGGCTTTTGCAAGTTACCAGCGGCACTCTCTCGGGGAGCAAATAGAGGTTTCACACCGGCAAGAACATGTCAAGACAGGCGCAAAACTATTTGTCCCTGCAGTGGCTGGTCGGGAGATGTTGGGAGTTCCATACATCAACCGCCCTTAATGCTGCCACAGTGACATGGTTTTCTGTTCAGGGTTTGCTCCCTTAGCCTTCGGTTCTGTCAAGGACCTGTACCACAAGGCAGTGGTTTACAACTCTGCAGGGCAGGGGCGTCAAACTCCCTGAGGTATTGCTATACCTACATACCAGCATATATATATGACACCTATTCATCATGTACATAATTATGACTTGTTCTCTGAAATCAGTTCCACACATTTGGTGTTATGACGGCCATAATTAATTCTTTCTTTTTTTAATAGCAATGTACATAGTTATGTTTGGCTCCGTGTAGTAAGTATGGTAACATTACTATATGTATTTAATATATGTGACAAAATGTATCAACAATCTGTTTGTAGGATTGTGTGCTAGAGGGAATAGGTGAACATTTACACATTTACATACAAATTTACACAAACTCTTGTTAAACCTTTTTTTTCTTGGAAGACAATTTTGTTTCCTTATTTGTAATCAATCAAATGGTGTTTGAATGTGTTATGTATGCTAAGATGAGGTTCAGCATGTGTGTTTCCATGTTACAGAGGACATTTTAATGCATTTCTTAATTTGTATCAAATCAAAATGAAAAAGTGAAATAGCTTTTTTTTTCAACTTCGTATGAACAACGATTTTGCTTTTATTTATATGTTTTCTGCTATTATTTGGAATGTTTAGACTTTTGGTATCCATGTTACAAATGTGGTACCCACTTTCAGAGAACGATCCATATACATGCATTTCCATAATAAATACATGAATATACATATTATATATATATATATGTATAAGAATTAGAAATGAATCAGCTGCTGTGTAATGACTTTGCCTCACCGGGTATCACTGCGATTCCACATGTGTCAGCGTCCGTATCCCGTGCTTATAGATCGTGGGGTCGTGGGTTCGAACCAATGATTTAAAAATTGATACATGTCGCTTCCTAGCCAGGCGCTCGGCATTATTAGGACAGGGCAAGGACTGGTGTGTGCTTATGGTGCTGTCGGCCTGGTTTCCCAGTGGGGCAGCACTATAAAGTCGCCATGAGTACGCAGTGTCACAAGTCGGTACCCGTCCTGATATTACCTAGGACGTAAAACAACAACAACAACAAACAAACAAGCAAACCACATGTGTCATCACGCATGATGGATCAGGACCCTACTCATGTTTGACTCTAAGCTTTCGACTAGCGCGTGTGTAACATATATCAGGTTATATCTGACGTGGCAGGTGAGAGATTACCAAGTGGGCAAGGAGAGGGACGAATCTGGGTAAATGCTAGTGTCTAATACACTGCTGTGTCATTGATGAACTCCAAGAGATTGTGGCCTATTCAACTAGTACACTTAGCACTCATCACCATACAATCTAATACCGGTTAGATAACACTAGTGCCATTCACAAGCTATGATTGACTACCTCCATACAGGAAATGGGGCACGATCAGTCGCACTTGGAGGCATCCCATTTGCAAATGGCAATGGAAAATTGCCATGAATATATTTTCCTTTTCTAATATATACATGTAATCCATAGACATTCGTATATATTGTATTTCTAGATAGTTGTTTATCCATTATTTGTTCTGTCATGTGTATGTGCTGTGTAATTTATCATTCGAATATAAATAACTTAAGGTAGTAGTCTTCATTAACTTCTAAGGCAAGGAGCCACACAAGGAGGTAGGCATGGATAGGGTGATTGCATCAGGGAGCCTACGTAGTGTAAATAGTTAGCACACTAGTCTCAGATTGGCAAGAAATATGGGTTCGCAAATCTGCTCTCGCGGCAATATTTCCCATTACCATCAGCTCCATTACACTGGTACCATGGCCAGGATCCTGTACAAGCTTGCCCTGTGCATCTAACTACATAGATAGAAGATTCACCCAGTACTTACAGTACAGGGGTGAACGACAACGTAGTCTAAATATGGGCGAAAATAGCTTTAGTATGGAATGGGAAGTAGAATGCCTGGCACCAGTGTCAAATGGTTACTTATATCAACACAGAGTTGGTGAAATGGGAGAGAATGCAAAAAGACAAGATGGCGGCCAGAGAACGCCATTGATTTCACTTTTAAATTGCATTAAAGTATATGTTTTATTATATTTTCCAACTTAAAAGTAGCTGGTAAATATGAAGACGTACATAAAGAATATATTGTGCTTCTTAAATTAAGAATTTACCAGCTCAGTTAATTAACCCAGCATGTCGAAATTCTTCCCCAGCTTTTCGAATGGGTTGGTTTTCACCCCTGTACTGGAAGTATGGGGTGAATCTTGTATCTACTAACTACACTGCCTGTGTATCTAGGTAATTGTACGCATTAAATAACTCTCGGATGTACACCATGTAAGACACTTGTTTATTACCGGTGATAACATATTGTCTGTGTCCTTTTCTCCTCAGGTGAGTCGGTACATATTATATTTAACCACATGTTTGCTGAATATCAGGTAAGTGCAGGTTTTTAAGTTCTCGTTGATTGGCCTTGATCCATATATATTTTGGTATGACCAGTACTGTAGTATCACATGTATACTGTTGCATTAAAGGCTGACAATGGTGGTTCAGAATCATTTGGATTTGCTGTTATTGATCTGATTAGGCGAAGTATGCAGGTATTGCAGGTATTGCAATACCTCAGGGAGTTTGATGCCCCTGCCCTGCAGCGTTCTAAACCACTGCCTTGTGGTACAGGTCCTTGACAGAACCGAAGGCTAAGGGAGCACACCCTAAACAGAAAACCATGTCACTGTGGCAGCATTAAGGGCGGTTGATGTATTGAACTCCCAACATCTCCCGACCAGCCACTGCAGGGACAAATAGTTTTGCTCCTGTCTGGACATTTTCTAGCCGGTGTGAAACCTCTATTTGCTCCCCGAGAGAGTGCCGCTGGTAACTTGCAAAAGCCAGCAGCACTTCAACACTTTTGCAGGCAGCTTTCATGAAATGTAAATGGACAGTGGCAGTCAAGTAATGAAAGCAGTCTTTGTCGCATCGCAACTGACAGCATGATGATGATGATGATGATGATGAGGCAAAGTCATTGCAGCATTGTAATCAATCCTGTTATGGTTGTTTCTAGCAGCGGGGATATGTGAGTCAATGATTCTTGTGCATTTCTTTGGATGTAAATGTACATTCTTCTGTCGGGGTTAATAGGTTTGTTTGTTGTTGGAATTTTACGTCCTGGCAACATCTAATATCATATCAGGACGTGTACCGACTTGGGACAGTGTACACTCATGGGGACTTTATAGTGCTTCCACGCTGGGAAATCAGGCCACCAGCACCATGACCCGATATCCCACTCAGTCACATTATACTGACATTGAGCTAACCAATCCTTGCCGTAACCTATTAATGCCTAGCTCGAAGCTAGGAAGTGGCCAGTATCAATTTAGTAAGTCATTGGTTTGACTCGACTGGGAATCAAGTAATTGTAAATGCTTACAGTTTAAATATAACATTATCTTTCTGTCACCTGCAGTTATAGCAGGTGGTCTTAACGCGCGTCTTTTGTGACGCACCAATACGATGTCAGTGTTGAATGTTGATAATCAGGTAAATTATGTAGGTATAAATAAACAGTGGATGTTAAAGAGAAAGATTACACAGCCAACAGGTAGTTGATAATGTGTATATATGTAAACTAATGTGCAATATCCCTCTGTACTTCTTCTATGTAGCTCATTCTAATAAGTGATAGACAAGATTGATTGGTTCTTGGGAGTTTTATGTCCTAGCAACATCTAAGGTCATATCAGGATGCATACCGACTTGTGGCAGTGCACACTCATGGTGACTTTTCGTCCTGCCCTACTGGGAGACCAGGCCGGAAACACCATGACTTGGTATCCCACTTAGGCACATTATCTTGGCAATGACCCAACCAGTATTTGCCCTATCCTATTAATGCAGAGCACCAGGTTAGGAAGCGACACATATACATTTTTAATTCATTGGTTTGACTTGACCAGGGTTTGAACTCACAAACCAATTTGTAATTCATTGATTTGACTCGACCAGGGTTTTACCCATGGGCTCGAATCCCACGATCTACCAAAATGGGACATGGACGCTCAACTCAATCGACCATCCAGTCTGGTGGTAGACAAGCAGAGGGGGGAAGGCTAAATTGGTATAAATAGCATTTAAATACGAATATTTACTAGTTAGACCCCAAACAGAGAAATAGCATTTAATGTGAATATGTTCACCATTGGTAACATGATGATAATACAGAAGCTATGTATGAAAACAAAATTACAATTAAAAAGTCGGGTACAGGGATGTTAATGTAATTCAAGAGTAAAGGAGCTTCATGTATAAGTAAATAGATAATATATGTTTTAATCTTGTGTTGATTTGTGTAGTATTGCATTTAGATCCATCTTGATTAGTTTGTAGACATTATTTGTCTACTGTCGCCACCATTTGGAAGGTATGGAGATGGTGGCAATGGTTTAGCTTCATTGGGATTAGGGTTAACACCTCAATTATAGGACTGGGAAGTTTCCTCACTTGTTACCCGTTGGGACCAGAATTAATTTCATTCAAATTGCCAATTCCAGGTGGCACCACCTAGTGTGGGTCAAGGAACCTATTTATAAGGGAACTACCTCTGTCCAGAAAAAGCGAAAACCCAACAATATTCTCCCAGAAGATAGATCGATTTATAGTGATTTTAGTTATTCGGATGATCAGAGCTAGATTTTGTTAATATAAATATTTCAGTAAAGAATTGATGCCATGTATTTGTAAATGTATGCGGGGAGCGGATAAATGTATTTCCTGTCAGCTTTCCATGGCATTGACTCATACCTGACACAGCTGCCTCACCTTACCACATAGGACGGAATGGCTGAATGAGTTGAGCGTCGCTCTCCTGTTTTGGTAGAGCGTGGGATTCGGACCCACTGGTCGAGTGAAACCAATGACTTAAATATTTATACTTTGTCCCTTCCTAGCCAGGTGCTCGGCTTTCCGAGGTAGGGCAATGACTGGTTGGCTCAGTGTCAGGATAATGTGACTGAGTGCGATATCAGGTCATGTTGCTGGTGGATTGGTTTCCCTGTGCAGCACCAGGATGAAGTCGCCATGAGTGCACACTGTCACAAGTCGGTACCCGTCCTGATATGACCTGATATGATTAACTTTAAAAGGAGAAGATCAATGAAATACATATATATATATCTTTCACGTTTTGTTTCATGCAATATAGCCAGTTTGCTATTGTGACAATTCACAATGAATATGTTGTGAAGTGAAATATAACAATTGGGATAATGACAAATATAACAAAAGAATTAAAGCAACCAAAATACAACCTTCAAAATTTGCCTAGTTTTATCTGTGCTATCTCGACCCTTCCCACCCGACCATTCATCCAGGTGTTATCACCATGCTGCAATGAAACCAACACAACAAATGTGGGGAATGGGAATGGTGTGTGTGGTGGGGGGGGGGGGTGTAGTGTAGGAGAGCAGGATGGGGGAGGGGGGGGATGAAATTGTGAAATAAATACGTCCATCAATTCATCTCACTTGATTTATTCACCTGCCTGCCCTGATTCCAATAATGGGAACAGAGTGATCGGCCTTTTAGTGTTCGCAAATAAGAAGAAAATAGCGAAGTAAAATGAAAAAGCTGTGGGTAGAATTTCAGTGGAGTCACTGTCTTTATACCGAGCTTACATTGTGGATTTCATAGTGAGTAATAATTCATAGATGCTTGATGATTATAGACGTGCCATTCTAAGGGACACTTGTGAATATTGCTAATGTCTGAATTAAAGTTGTATAGTCCATTGGTTTTGAGTTTTTATAGAATCTTTTAGATGAATATAGTAGGGTCGTCATTATAATCTACCTTACATTTGATTGAAGTAACTACGATTTTAAATGACGATCTTCGGAGATATTTGTAGTGTAAACATGCACAAATAATGTTGGCATGCTTGTCCTGGTACTAGTTGAACCAGCCATTTTCCTATCCTGGCAATGGCTGATGCTGATGGTGATGCTAAAGCAATGTAGTGATCGTTACTAAATTTGGAACTATTTCATTTAATTGGTCGAGAATTGAACCCTTGACCTTTCACGCAGGAAGGGGACGCCCTACCCAGTCGTTCAGCAGCTCCGATAATGTGGCAATGGCCACTTTTTCCACACACAAATAGCTACTCGACAATCTTAGCAATTCCACTATGGCTTAATTAAAGGACTGCAACCAGTGGTCCACAACTGGTTCATCAAAGACTGTGGTATGTGATGTCCTGTCTGTGGGAAAGTGCATGACAACAAAACATTGCTGCTTTTCGGAAAGAGTAGCCTATGTGGTGCCACTGGGTTTCCTCCAAAGAAATATGTCTGAAATGCCATATGTTTGCCATCCAATAGCCAATGAAATAAGAATCAATGTCTTCTAGAGGTGTCATTAAATAAAACAAACTTTCCTTTTTAATATTATCATTGGCTATTGGACGTCAAACATATGGTCATTCTGACATATTTCTTTGGAGGAAACCTGCTGCTGCCACATAGGCTATGTTTTCCGATAAGCAGCAAGGGGTCTTTCATATGCACTTTCCTACATACAGGACAGCACATACGACAGCCTTTGACGAACCAGTTGTGGACCACTGGTCACTGCTTAAGCACAGTTATGAATATGCCCATTTTTAAAAAAGCTTAAATTAAATGTGATTATTTAACTGCATTTCCTTTATTAACACAGACCGGGAATGAATTGAATTGACTTTTTTAAACGATGTATTAAGCTATCATTTTTATAGTGAAAGCCCTCACCTTGCGAGGTGAATTGTCAGGTATTGTCTCATACACCGGGGAGGTTAATAGGTAGGACACCCACCCCCTCGGAATAGCAGCAATGAGGGTTCGAGAGCCGGCTCTCCAGATCATGTTCCCCTTTGTTGCTGAATTCATTACGTAAAATATAATTTATTATATATATATAAAGAGGCGGGGTTTACCTACCTTATTTATTATTTATTTATTTATTTATTATTAATCATTGTTTGCACTTGCTTGTAGGAAATTTAGACCGAAATACTTGCTGTTTGCCTGCGGCTTACTCCGCCATTGCTGGCGAGTGCGCAGGTTCCACTTGCGCTTCTGATAGACCGTACCTTGTTACGCCATGCAATTTTGACACGTGACGCTACCTGTTCCAGTCTGCCTCGCTACCTGTACAATCAACTTGTCTAACGTTTGGGATACATGCTGCCGCGCGGTCTGACCGAATGTCATCTCTGGCTGTCACTAGATCCATGCACCAGTTAGACAGTTCTGGATAGAGTCATACTGAGAGGTACTGAAACGTAGAGCTAAAAGCTATACGATCTTTTGTGTATATAGGGCTGAAAATACCGGTGTTTAGCCGGCAAACAACTGTCGTCAGTTACTGTCACAGAAGACCGGCCTGCAGCACTAGCAGATAACATTCTCGTCCGTCAACCAACTAAGCTAAGTCACACTACAATATATATATGCAGTTCCCAATAAGTAAAGCTACTGATAATATATATATATACAAAATTGCCATACGTTCCACATGTGGTTGACTTGATTGAAACTAAATTAATGGACGAATGACTTACAGTAGTACGGTAGTGAAAATACGCTGCATGGAAGTGTGTCCCGGCCTGGAAAAACTGTGAGTGACATTGCAGGATTACATGTTTGAGCTCGTGACATACTGTCAAGGGTGTCGCAGTGGTGTGCGCCATTTTGGTTCCTGATATTGAACATGTGATATTGAACATTCCGGACTGACATTGAACATGTGACATTGAATTCAAGTCGGTTACATGTCAGGCTTGATACTAGGACGAAACCCTCACATACTACTTCAACGTCGGAGTGTTGCTATTAGGTCACGCGCCGGCCGCTTTTACACTGCCGGCATCGGGATTTGGCGGGTCATGATGGTCAACTGACGTGTGTTCAATTTTACTAGTACTATTGGGGTGACACATGCTTTATGTTCTGTGGAGTGACAGAAGCATTTGTTTGGAGTGACACATGCTTATTCTCGGCCAAACTTGACAGTGATATTTGGGCACCCGTTGTATGCCGCGGCAATTGTGTGTTTGATAGCTCGACATTGTTAGAAGCTTAACATGACTAGAGTTTTCTGTGACAACTGTGGTAGCGTTCACGACAAAGGGGACCAGTCTATTTGTGAGCAGGGTAGAGCAAGGGCAAGACCGTTCACACGCTTGCAGACTTCCGAAAACCCGTCAGATACTGCAAAGATGTCGGTGGAGGACAGTGTGGAACCGGAAATGGGTGAGTTATCACTACGTGACAGAAGAGAGCGTACGGCGAGGGAGGTAGAGGCCCTAGAAATAGAGGACGAATTGGCTGAACTGGAGGAACGTCGTGCTGCATTATTGGCGAAGCGCGACAAAAGACAGAGCGTGCGTTCAGAAGGAAAACAAGATGGCGCGGGCACCAGCTTGGATCGAACCAAGCCGGCGGCGGGCTACACCATGGACCCGGTGGCAGCGGAGCCAACAACTGATGCCTCCTACGTGGATGCGGCCTCCTTAGGCCGCCCGGAGGACGGTTTCTGTGCCTATGGAAAGGACAGGGGTCGCTCGAGGACCACTACCCGTCGGAGACGTTCGTCGAGCGGCTCGTCGAGTAGAAGCGCCAGCCGTCGCAGACGCAGTAAGTGGAGTTTAAAATGTTTCACAGTGGGGCGAAAGCACATCTCAAAAGCAAACTGTTATGAACTGATAGCTGCGACGGGCCAGTGGGCACTAGGGATAAAACAGCTGGGCGTTAAGGACTACAGAGCGTTAGTCGAACACATGGTTTTCCTCTCACTCAGGGCGCGTACCGGTGAGTACCTGGACTCAGCCCATGTAGACTATGATTTATCGATTAGGATTTTGGCCGAAGACATAGGTTTCGCGGCATTCTCCAGTGCGAACAGGGGAACAAGTGTGTTACACTATGGTTCCCTGAATATTAAGGCGAAGAGAGCCGGTACATCTATTCATCAGACGCGGAAACAGGGCCAGCAACCCAAGAGGCCATGCTATGCCTGGAATGGAGAGCTGGGTGCCATAGAGGTGAGGAAGAGAGATTGCCGCTTTAGTCCATGTCTGTTTCAAATGTAATGGAAAGGCGCTTCATAAACGCGCGGCCGTGCAGAGTTTGACTCGCGATGACATGCGATAGATAGCTGCAGCAAAACCAAGCTTTGTGATCTTTTTGTAGAGAGTATCAGAAAGGGTAGGTCGACCTAGTGTAGGCGGGGGGGGCTCTAATGGTCGGGCCTGTGAACCCGAGTATTGTTGAACGGGTTCTTTGCTGCGTCGATCCGGTGTGTGTTTTGCGCAGTAGAATATAGGACAGTGGCTGGGTTGATCGCCAAGTCTGAGTCCAACCCCACACCCCTGTGCGAGAGAATTTGATGTATTCATTGATTGAAAGTCCAAAGTAAAATTAATGGTAAGTGCGACCGAGTGAGAAAAGGGAGCGTGCGTACAGCCCGAGCGGCCAGCTGGTGCCTAATGTTAGGTGACCGGGCCGCTGTAGCCAACTTGAGTGTGGGGGATCGGTGTGTCGTCTTTGAAGGTGACGGTAGCACCGGGCTAGCGGTGGGTGACCCGCGACAAAGTGATGACATAATTGATAACGACACTGCACGGAATCGGGCCGATCGAACCGACCGGAGGCTAATCGACAGTTGTAACATCGCTGGATTGGACGATGGCACTGATATAATGCTTCCTGACCAACAACAAAGTGACAAGGACAACAAAGCTGTTGATGTTATTCCGGTGAACTGTGGTCGCTTGCTTATGCCGGCCTGTGATTTAGATTGTGTGGAAGTACAAGAGGAGGCCGATGGACTAATTGTCTCAGTTTGTGAGGTAGAGGGCCAGACACCCGTTGTGTTTAGAGTTGCCCGGGATTGTGTCAGCGGAATTTGCTTGTGTGTCTATGTTCTGGCAGGCATGGCCTGTCAGCTTAAACCATGTCGTCTCTTTTCAGAGTTAATTCTCAGGGGCGAGGTGGATGCTGATGCTTCCTATTTACTTCGAGGTATAGTTTTTGGTTTTAGGGTAGTAAATTCAGAATTTAACCAAAGTTACGAGACAAATAATAGTAAACGCCTGTCCAAATGTGACCGGGACCTGATTGAAGAGAAGTTGAAGGTCGAACTCGATCAGGGTATAATATCTATTACCAATTCTACCCCCCTATGTGTACACTCAATGTTTGTTGTCCCAAAGGATGGGGGGGGGGTCGACTTGTGGTCGATTGTAGTAGACCTCGTGGCCTGTCGGTAAACTCCGCAACTAGTGAGGTAGCTCAAAGATTCAATTACCTGAGTATTGATAGTGTCATTGATGTCCTCGTCATGGGGGATTTTCTCTCGTCCATCGACATAAAAGATGCCTATAGGGCTGTACAAATACACCCTGATGACCGAACCAAACAAGGGATTAAATGGGCTTTCAAGGGGAAAAAGGACATTTACATGCTTGCTAATCGCCTATCCATGGGCCTCGCCTCCAGCCCTTTTATCTTCACAAGAATCTCTAACTTCATCGTTAGGTGTGCTAGGCGTGAGGGGGCAGATAGAGTCATCAATTATCTTGATGACTTTTGTGTCATAGGCTCATCATGGGAGGAGTCAGCCGCCTATCAACAAAAAGTAGTAGCAATCCTACGTAGATTGGGGTTCTTTCTGAGTTTTAAGAAACTCCAGTCACCAGCGCAGAAGATGAGATTTTTGGGGATTGATGTTGACACAGTCGGTCTCGAATTGACTTTACCGGCGGATAAACTTAAGAAACTCTATGGAGTCCTTGCCCATTTTCGCGGCCGCAAGAGAGCTAGGAGAAAGGAACTTGAAAGATTGGGTGGTTTACTAGCCCATTGCGCAAAGGTTATCAGGGGTGCCCGCACCTTTTGTCGCGGAATTTATAACCTGATCGCTTCTGTACGCGAACCATATTACTTTGCTAGGCTAAGTGCAGGTTTCACACAAGACATTGACTGGTGGGAAAAGTTTGCGGGTCGCTTTAACGGTAAGGCCGCTATGTTGGGGAGGTTTACCCCAGTTCAATCTGTATATAGTGATGCCTCGAGTTGGGGTATGGGAGCCACCCACGGTGATGATTGGCTTGTGGGTTCCTATAATGAGAAGGCGGATGAGGCCTTGCAGCTTTATGCAGGCCACCATCATGTCTCGCCTGATAGGAGCCTGGGCACCGCTCATATTAATATTAAGGAGATGGCTGCAGCATGGGAGGCGGCTGACCGATGGGCCCATGGTTGGGGGGGTTCCTCAATTATATTCGTGACTGATAGTGTTGTGGTCCAGGCAGCCCTTAATACGGGCCGCTCGCGCTCTAATGTTATAATGTCCTACTTGAGGCGACTTTTTTGGCTCGCGATTGAAGAGAATTTAGTTTTTAGCTCATGTTATATTAATACCTCTAAGAATATAACTTGCGATGCACTTAGTAGATTGGCTGATAGGGGAAGTGCGGCCAGAATCGCCACTGTAGATGAGAGTTGGAGGATGTGCTGTAGGAGCATTTTTGAGACCCCTTTTTTCTTCTGTTCCAGGACGGGAGGACTTAAGGGGGGAGCAGTGCCTCTATGAGCAGGGATATTACGCCCCAAACTCCTGGTCTGCTAGAAACGTCCAAATTAAGCGTTACCTGCATTTTGTGGATCAAGTGGGGGAACATAGGGCCCCGCTACCATGCTCCTCTAAGTGGGTTGCCCTGTACGCAACCTGGTTGGCTAAGGATCTCGCCTATAGCTCCATCTTAAAGTATCTTTCGGGCCTAAATTTTTATTTAAAGCAGAATGGTTCCCCGGAAATCGCATACTCTGACTACTATGTCGCCGCAACCTTAAAGGGTATAAGGCGCTCAAAGGGCGATACCCCTAGGAGGGCCCCGCCTCTCCTTCCAAACATGTTGCTTAAGATTTTTGAGGGTTTGACCCTAAACTCAGGACACACGGCTTGGCGGGCAGCCGTTTTGCTGTCATTTCGTGCATTGCTTAGGAAAAG
The DNA here is from genome assembly GCA_030323885.1 of Branchipolynoe longqiensis. NCBI lineage: Eukaryota > Metazoa > Annelida > Polychaeta > Phyllodocida > Polynoidae > Branchipolynoe > Branchipolynoe longqiensis. The sequence continues at coordinate 34,928,551 of CM059196.1, read as the reverse complement.
CCAGGTCACCGCCTCAGATGCGGCCTTGACCCGTTCAGATTTCACCTTCTTTGATTGGGGCATGGTAGTACGGGTCAAAAAATGCAAGACCATCCAATTTAATGAGAGGATTCTCGAGATACCTGTCGCTAAGTGTTGCAACCTCGCTCTTTGCGCAGTTTTTTGGACACGTAAGCATTTTGATGAGATACCTGCTGGGCCGGGCGATATGGCTTTTAGGCTGCCAGCTGATGTCGGTTCCACTCCTATGTCATATTCGTCTTACCAGTCTATGCTAAGACTATTTACCAATATTGCTGGCCTGGGTGAGTTTGATTTTACGTCCCACTGCCTCCGCCGGGGTGGTACAACCTTTTTGTCTATTTGTGGTGCTACAATTGAGGAGATTAAGGTGAGGGGTGACTGGGCCAGTGAAACGGTCTACGCTTACCTGAAAACGCCATTGCAGGTTCGCATAATGAATGACCTGAGGGTTTCCTCTTCGCTGGCCCAGTTGAGTTAAGCGAGTAGTGGTTGGGGGGGGGCTCTCTTTGAGGGCCCCCTTTGGCTATTTTCTTTTGCCCGGCCAAGGGCCTTTCCTTGCAAAATAAAAACTGGAAGGTTCCCACCCACTCCTCGTTTGCGCTCCTTTCCTCTCCCTCCACCATAGCCAGTTTTATGACAATTGTATTGGCCATTTATTTTAATCAGCCTTCTGATACATGTGTGGTGACATTTCGCTGAGTCAGCGAAACCGCAGTCTCTTATGTGGCTTCTTATATCCCTCCGCCTACACGACGCATGTACAGAGAGATGTCTTCTCAGCAGTCTCTAAGGACCCTGCCGGAACAAGCAGCACTTGTAATAAACGTGAACGGGCCGGTGATAGGTGGGCATGGAGACTGCTAGTTGTGCCACTCCCTAATGAGACCAACTTTGACCATTGGTCACTGTTCGGTGTGGGTCGCAGCTACACAGAAAAAAAAGGAAGTGAAAGCAACAAAGCCACAGTGGCAGAAGACAGTTTCTACATTTCTGACCTGCAATATTTGAAACCCGCTATTTTTTTGCCAGCCAACAATTACCACTGAACACTTTCCTGGTCAAAGACTTTTGCCAAGCGGAGAGATTCCCGCAGCACTTTCCCGGCTGAAGACTATTGCCATGCAGAGTTATTCCTGCAACTCTTTCCCGGCTGAAGAATATTGCCAAGCGGAGAGCTTCCTGCAACACTTTCCCAGCTGAAGACTATTGCCAAGCAGAAGGCTTCCTGCAAATCTTTCCCGGCTGAAGAATATTGCCAAGCGGAGAGCTTCCTGCAACACTTTTCACGGCTGAAGACTATTGCCAAGCAGACAGATTCCTGCAACACTTTCCCGGTCAAAAGACTTTTGCCAAGCGGAAAGCTTCCTGCAACACTTTCCCGTTCAAAGACTTTTGGCAAGCAGAGATTCCTGCAGCACTTTCCCGGCCAAAGAATTGTGCCAGTCAGAGATATTCCTGCACAATGGTCGAGAGCTCGCACAGTAAACATGCACACTCACACACTCACACACTCACACATATACATACACATGTACACACACACTCTGGTACACATGCACATACTCTGGCACACGGTTATACAATCTGCTAGCATACTCATGGCGAGGTTATAGTGCTGCCCCATTGGGAGACCAGGCCGCCAGCACCATGACCTGATATCCCACTCAGTCACATTATCCTGACACTGAGCCAACCAGTCCTTGCCCTATCCCAATAATGCTGAGCACCAGGTTAGGAAGCGACACATATACATTTTTAAGTCATTTGTTTGACTTGACTTGCTGGTGGAATGGTCTCGTAATGGGATAGCACTATAAGGTCGCCACTGTCACAAGTCGGTACCCATCCTAATATGACCAGAGATGTTGCTAGGAAGTAAAACAACCAGCAACAACTATTCCATAGCCCTTTTCGCGCCGACCGTGGCCGTCTTTTAGATCCCTTCAAGCCACCTTTCCATCCAATCTTCCACTGCTCCCAAATTCAAATCTTTACAATTCACATATCTCCATTGCTGTCAATATACCCTTTATCTTTTTGCAGGCACAGAGAGTCATGCTTGTCTGTTGGCCAGCTGTAAACCCGCCCCCCCCTCCCCAACAAAAAACTAAACAAACACCACCCCACGGCCCTTTCAGCGTAGACACACACAGAGGGAGTGAGTAAATAAGACAATTTGGCGCGCTTTTCTCACAGATTTATTGACAGCAGACGACAATCTATAGGTCAGTTGTGGCACAACTTCCAACCCTATCCCCATCCGTCCGCTGCACACCCAGCACCCGCCCTCACTTATGACGTATTGATCCATGTTCTCGGGGAGAGCTGTTGTCATGGCAACGGTTGTTATGGAGACGGCGGTCATTGCAGTATCACATGACCTTATGTCACGTCAGCTGCCCGCCGCAAGGTGGGGCGGCGCGGCTGTTTGGGGGCGTTATAGCACGGGGTGGGCTGCGGGCTGCGCGCGCACCTCGCCCGGCGCATGCGCGTACCACTTCCGTATCCGGACCACCCTGACTTCACGATTGGCTGAACCGCGAGTAGTGATGTGGTTGTGTTGTGAGCGGCGCTGTACAATATATTTTGCTTTAGTTGTGTTTGTTTGTTGTTGTTTTACGTCCTAGCAACATCTTAGGTCTACCGACTTGTGACAGACAGTGCACACTCATGGCGAATTTATAGTGCTGCCCCATTGGGAGACCAGGCTGCCAGCACCGTGACCTGATATCCCACTCAGTCACATTTTCCTGACACTGAGGCAACCAGTCCTTACCCTGTCCTAATAATGCAGAGCGCCTGGCTAGGAAGCGACACAAAATATCAATTTTTAAGTCATGGGTTTGACCAGGGTTCGAACCCGTGGGTTTGAATCCCACAATCTACCAACATGAGACATGCACCCTCAACTCATTCGGACAACCCGTCTGGTCTAAGCTGGCCAGTTCCAAACACCATTACCAGGGTCGCAGAAAAATTAACAGCTACTAATAAACGAGGTGAGGATTAAGTAGACAGCTCGTGGTGATAATTATATTCATGGTAAATGGTATATACCCACACATATCTCTCAATTGCAAATATATATTGCCAGATGCCAACTTGAGATAGAAGTATACTTCATGCCTATGTATTTATCTAACTGATGTATTTCCCCAAGTAGAAGTATCTATTGATTACATAGGGGAAGTGCCAGGGTAGCAGGTGGTTTTCTCGGTGGATGTATTTACTGTCCTTTCTATTATTGAACAACTAATGTTTGGGTTTCATTTGCTTAGGTAGCACACTGGCAAACGCATACTATTTAACACATGCACGTGACTATATTCATATATACAGATATATAAATATTTATGAACCTATAATTACATCTATGAATAGGTATTGACAGTAACAACTAGTTACATAATAATGCCCCTAGCTTACTATTTCATCATGCTGTCGGTCGCGATGCGACAAAGACTGCTTTCATTACTTGACTGCCGCTCTCCATTTAGCCCTCTGCTGTGAGAGTTGCGTCCATGAGTCGGTCTTAATGTCTCTCAGCTTCAGGTTTCTCTTGATGGTATCCCTGAACCGGAGATGGGGGCGCCCTCTCTTTCTGTAGCCAGAAGACAGTTGAGAATAAAGGATCTGCTTTGGTAGCCTGTCTGATGACATCCTCATGAGGTATCCAGTCCACCGGAGATTCTTTTTGATCAGAAGATCTTCCATAGAGGGCAGCCCCATTTGTTCGAGTATTTCCTTACATTTCATGAAAGCTGCCTGCAAAAGTGTTGAAGTGCTGCTGGCTTTTGCAAGTTACCAGCGGCACTCTCTCGGGGAGCAAATAGAGGTTTCACACCGGCAAGAACATGTCAAGACAGGCGCAAAACTATTTGTCCCTGCAGTGGCTGGTCGGGAGATGTTGGGAGTTCCATACATTAACCGCCCTTAATGCTGCCACAGTGACCTGGTTTTCTGTTTAGGGTTTGCTCCCTTAGCCTTCGGTTCTGTCAAGGACCTGTACCACAAGGCAGTGGTTTACAGCTTACTATTTATATGTACCATATTTATATGAATATAGATAACATATCAATCTGCCATTATTAATTAGCCCCTGCTGATTGGAGCTTTACGTCTGACAGGATGGGTACTGAGTTGTGACAGTGCACACTCATGATGACTTTATAGTGTTGCCCCGCTGGGAATTCAGGGTGCTGCCACCATGGCCCAATATCCCACTCAGTCACATTATCCTGACACTGAGATAACCAGTCCATGTCCTATCCTATTAATGCCGAGTGCTAGGCTAGGAAGCGAAAGTATTAATTTGATAAGTCATTGGTTTTACTTAACCGGGAACAGAGCTCCAGATCGCCCGGTGCATTTGCAGGTTGCCTATATCCATATAAACAAATATATGAATAGTTATGACCATGTAATTAAATATATGAATGGGTATTGACAGTAACAATTTATTTACATAATGATGGCCTTAGCTTAAAATATATATGTCCCATAATTATTTATGTGAATATAAATAACATTGATCTGTCATTATTAATTACCTCCTGCTCGTTTGCCGCACCATTATTGTGCACCTCCTGTAGGTTTCGCACTAGTACTGCCACCGGCTGCTTTCAACGACACTTACTACCATGTGACTTTCTCATTCTCCACCTAAAATGATCAGGTACATATATAACATATATATATATAACATATATATATATAACATATATATATATATATATATATATATATTTTACCTCGGTAAACAGCCTCAGGCTAGCCTCAGGCTAGGGAGAGGTAAGCACGTCCGGTACCAGCAATTAGCATATACAACTCACGACTGGATAACGTGTCGTTGGGTTGCTCCGGCAAAATTAGTCTACATACAAGCAAATACGCAGTAAGTATAATAAAAACTGTGGTTAGCTTAATTATGATGCATTAGAGCATCAATATGGAAAGTTTAGACTTTCGTTGGTCCAATTTGGACGAGTTATTTGGTTATAAACAACCAAGGATAGAACACTCGAGTGGGTTTCGCGAAGGAACCAAACCGGTCATTAGCGGTTATGTCAACACCCGGGTCACCGTGTGACTATGGGTAGAGATGTGGGTTTCGCCCTATCTCATGTGGAAATTCTCTCGTACTCTAATAGAGAGTAATGTTGGAGATGCTCCTGGGTTTCTTTTATAGACTCCCCTAGACAAAACTTTTTCAGGCGTTTCTCCGAGTTTCGTAGCATTTTCTCCAACTTGTTGACGTAGTAGTCACAGGTGGGAGAAGTGTGCGGAACAGAGGGATGGGCGGGCCGATACACTGGTCCCGACCCCGCGTAAGGTTTGGGCTTGACCCACAACCCACGCACAAATTTAGCTTATTACGCCTGTGTTATAACGGTATAAACACGTTCTTTAACACCAATAGATGTCCAAATGAGTTTGAAACAACCATATTGTGACATATATATATACCGGGACTGATCAAAAATGTTTGTTTCAGTTCCCGATGGCCACGAAGCGGAGTAAGCGCGGTGCAGCAGCAGCCGAGGGGCGTGTTCCGAGTGGAGTGGACGAGGAGTACGACTCCTCACCCGTGTTGTCGGCAGGGCCGTCGACACAGCCCCGGGCGCATATCCTCTCCGACCCGGACGAGGACGCAGTGCCTGATGTGCCTGCGCCTCCAGATTGGGAGGCTCGCTTTGCAAGATTGGAAAGCCACATCTTGACTGCCAAATCGCCTGTGTCTCGGAAGCGGCGTAGGCCGAGTGTCCAAGAGGATTCATTTGAGGATTTCTTGGACACAGACTCGGCGGTGGAGCTTAAGGCTCCTCCTCCTCCTTCTCCTAAACGGAGGAAGAAGAAGAAACAGGTGATTTCTTCGGGTGATGAATTCACCAAGGAGCGGGCAGAGTCTGGTTTGCGCAAAAAGCGGAAGACTAAGTCCAAAAAGAAGAAGAGGAAGAGGAAATATTCTTCTTCTGAGTCGTCCACTGAGTCTACTTCTACGGAATCAGACTCAGACACCGTATATGAAGGGGTCTATGCGGACATTGGCACTAAAGTGGCTAAGAAGGTGGAGAAGCCAAAGGCTAAGCGGGTTAAAACCACTACGCTTATGCGCGAGACCGTGAATGGTCATTTTCGCACGTTCAAACCGGCGGAGGTTATCTCCAAGTTAGGAGATGAGTTAACAGGCATAAAGGGTGTTCCCAACTCCATCATTAAAGAAATGGATCGGGATGTCAATATGACGGATGACCGTAAGAAGTTTGAGGATGTGTTGCACACAGTGCATAAGGCAGTGTTGGCTACCCTAACAGCTATTGTTCCTGTGGCTAATAGGATGCAGAGTGAAAATAAGTTCTCGTCTTTGGCTAAGACAATGGACAAAGGCATTGCAGTACTAGCGGCGGCAGGTAATTACCTGTCGTTTCGAAGATATGAAAATGTCTTCAAGTCAGTTTGCACAGATGCTGGCAAAGAAGTGGCTCGCTCTAAGAAGGTTACCGATAATGAGGGGAAGGAGTTTACGCTCTATCTTGCTCCAGAGCCGATTAAAGGGAAACCTTTAGATAATACCAAGATGTTTGGCGGTCAACTACAATACCTCTATAAAGAGGTAGAGACTGCAGCCAAGAGTGGCAAAAACATGGATGGCAAGAAGAAACAGGAAGTTCCTCGTTTCAAAAAGTCACGAGGGGATTTTCGTCCACGACGGTTCACCAGAGGAACCAGACCGAGTTCAAACTTCGGTCAAGGGTTTCGGGGCCGGGGCGCTCGCCCAGGCTGGACCGACAACACCGCACGGCCAATAGGTCGAGGGTTCAACTCGTCGAGACCTTTCCCCAGGGGCGGGTCCAAGTAGAGGTCCAAACACAAACTTTACAAGTCCCTGCAGCCTCTAAAAACACACAAACTGTAAGCAACTTTGTGGCTGGTAATATTAGTAATCATATTTCTGAGTGGCACAAAATTACTAGTGACCAAGAAATTATAGAAATAGTTAGGGGTGTTCAAATTCCTTTTACACAAATTCCTGTACAAAGTATAATACCTTTTCCATATAACATTCAACCAGTTGAACGAGACGCACTAACTAAACAGGTACATAAATTCTTTGAGAAAGGAATTATACAAAAAGTGACACACTGTTCAGGACAGTTTATTTCAAACATTTTCTCGAGACCGAAGCCTAATGGTGATGTTCGAATGATCCTGGATTTAACAATCCTTAATAAAAGGGTGGAATATCGACATTTTAAAATGTTCTCTCTAGATACGGCACGAGATCTGATTACACCAGATGCGTGGATGGCTAGTGTTGATTTACAGGATGCATATTATACGCTTCCCATAATGGAACAATACCGAAAATTTCTTCGATTTATTTGGGATAACCAACTCTATGAGTTTACCTGCATGCCGAATGGCTTAGCTTGTGCGCCACGTTTATTTACTGTAATGGCGAGGAAGGGTCATATAATGTTTCCATACATAGATGATTCTTTTATTATAGCATCAACACAAATTGGTTGTGTGAATGCAGTTTTGGATTTATGTGCATTACTCACTAAATTGGGGTTTTATGTACATCAACAAAAGTCAGTGTTTAAACCAACAAAACAACTCAAATGTTTAGGGTTTATTCTGGATACACAGTCCCTTACAGTGTCGATAACAGAACAAAAACTAATTAAGTTTATGACTACAGCGACTCAGCTTATTAAGTTATCAAAGCCAAAAATTAGACAGGTTGCTGTTCTTATTGGCATAATGACCTCATATGCACCTGCTGTGTTATATGGGAAGGCCCATATTAAGTCGCTAGAAATAGATAAAAATTTAGCGTTAACACGAACTAAAGGCAATTTTGAGCGAAAGATGTTTATTTCGCAAGAAGGGTTACAGGATATTGGATGGTGGATGCAACATATAGCAAGTTCACCAAATCCAATCCGCATGGCGGAACCTAATACAGTAATTACTACTGATGCTTCGTTAGAAGGTTGGGGAGCTCATCGAGATGGGGTCACAACAGGAGGTAGATGGCTTGATGATGAAAAATCAGACTATATTAATGCACTAGAATTGCGTGCTATTTATCTGGGCTTACGTAGTTTAGTAAAGATAAATAAATCACAGGTTAGAATACTAACTGATAATACTACTGCCATGGCATATATTCGTAACATGGGTGGAACCAAATCAAAGTCTTGCAATCAGTTATCTAAACTGATTTGGAACTGGGCACAGGCTCAACAAGTCTGGCTGACTGTAGCGCATATTCCAGGGTCACAAAATACACTTGCAGATTATAAAAGTAGAAATTTCCATGACCATTTAGAGTGGTCTCTCTCTACACATTTGTTTAACTTCGTTTGTGAAAAATGGGGTACACCTGAAGTTGACTTATTTGCATCACGAAATAATAACAAGTTACCCTGTTATGTTTCTTGGCATCCTGAACCGGATGCTTGGAAAGTAGATGCGTTTGCTATTACCTGGGAAAATAATTATTTTTATATTTTCCCACCATTTAGCATTATCAGCCGAGTAGTGAGAAAAATCGGCTTGGAAGGGACACATGCGATACTGGTGGTGCCCGATTGGGACACGCAACCTTGGCTGCCAGCAGTTTCACAACTGGCAAAAGATCGTATACGATTCCCAAGAAAACTCGGGAATCTGACGCACCACGGACCGCTAGTGGTTCACGGCGACGTGTCAACGACGCCCCTATTGGCATTCCTTTTCTAAGGAAGCAGCTACAGCAATTTGGATTGGACAGAATTACTGAGGATAGGATAGTATCGGATGCCTGGAGGCCAGGAACTGTCAAAATGTATACAACCTATTTAAAGAAATGGGGTGTACATTGTTTGTTAATGAAAGTTAAGCCAACAAATCCAAAGATTTCACAAGTAGCTCGGTTTCTTCGTTCTCTAGAGGATGAAGGACTTTCCTTTGGATCGATTAATGCGGCGAGGTGTGCGTTATCAATTATATTACCTAGAATTGATGGCGAAACAGTTGGAAAACATTATGTTATTTGTTATTTACTTCGTTCAATTTATCAAAGGAATCCTCCAAAACCAAAGTATAGTCGGTTTTGGGATGTTTCTATAGTATTTAAGTTGTTTCAGGCTTGGCCTCACAACTCGTGGTTAGATATAAAACAGTTAGGTTTTAAGGTCGCGGTCCTGTTATTGTTAGTAACCGGACACAGAGGACAGACGATTGTTGCTTTATCCTTAACTGGATTAGAAATAGACAAGCAACAAGCTACGTTTGATTTAGAAAAATTGCTTAAATCGAACACGTTAGGTGACCCTTTATCAACGGTTCACTTAGACTGTTTTCCGAATGATCGGAAATTATGTGTTGTGTCGGCCATACGGGCTTATATATACAAGACAAAGGATTTACGTGCATCACAACAACTATTAGTGAGCTTTATAAAGCCACATAAGGCGATTTCACGAGACACACTTGCCAGATGGACAATTACGGTGTTGAAATTGGCTGGAGTGGATACGAGTAAATACTCTTCCCACTCAACTAGAGGAGCCATGGTCTCCAAGGCACGGGTGCTTGGTATTTCTGTGAAAAGAATACTAGCGCATGCAGGCTGGAAGACGGCTAAGTCGTTTGCAAAACATTATAATAAACGACTAGAAAAGCCTACCGGCGTTGCAAAGCGTCTTCTCGCCAACTAACAAGAATAGGTGAGAACAAAAATTTAGAATGTTATAATAATAAGAAAGAATGATATTAAGGATAAAAATGAATTATGTAAAGGTCTCCCTAGCCTGAGGCTAGCCTGAGGCTGTTTACCGAGGTAAAATAGTATAGTTATACGAGTCTTACCTTGGTACAGATGATGGATAACTGTTGTTTTACCGAGGTATAAGCCTCGGATAGATGTGGGCTAGGGCCCTCCCGCCACACCCTGCCACATCTATTCCGTTGGTGTACCTTTTCGGTAAAGTAATAGTATCCATTGTTTGAAAGTCATTTTTATCCTCAATAAGTAGGTTAAGATTGCTGGTACCGGACGTGCTTACCTCTCCCTAGCCCACATCTATCCGAGGCTTATACCTCGGTAAAACAACAGTTATCCATCATCTGTACCAAGGTAAGACTCGTATAACTATACTATATATATACACCCGTGAAGTGGGCAAGACTATAATTGAGCTGTGGCCAGTGCGGGCTTGGGTTGAGCAACCCGCATATGGAAATGTGGGTTGCTCGCCAAGACAAACCCGCAGTGGCCATCGAATGTGGGGAAGGGTTCGCTGCTGTAACTTGTTGCTAGGAGATGCGTTGCGGCATCCTGTGCTACTTTCCTAGCAAAGTAGAAGGTTCGGGCCGTTGTGCCCAGACCCATCAGACATGTTTCATTGGCGCTCTGATGTTTTAGATGATAATATGGCTTTAAATACAGTAGCTATCAAGGAAATGGAGGGGAAGTATTTATTCATACCATTGACATTTGAAGAGATTAGATGCTGTTGGTAGGAACAGAAATAAAGTTGTGAGCTCATAGAATGTGATTGAGACGTTCCTTGCATTCCTTACCCTTTACGAATAGGTCCCTTATTACACTAACCATCATAGTCAACTCCCTAATAATGGTTCATTATTATATCTATTACTATTGGCCTTCTGTACAGATGAGGGATTAATGTAGACATTGCAGTATGTAGCATAACCCTCTCCTTGGGACTAGTAACCACCTTCTTAACACAGACAATAATAATAATAGGTAATATCTCGGGTGTTTACACATGACAGCGGCGGCGGAGTACCCCATCGACCTTAGCTATGGAAGCGGAAGAGTAATGGTAATTAATACACCGCAGATGCAGGGTTAGAGCCTGTGAACATGTAGTACATAGGCTGTCAGCTCTCAGGCGGGATTATATAAATGAAAACGGGAAATGGCTACAAGAAGGAGAGACGGTGGCAGCCAGCAGCAGGAGCGGGGAATCCATGGTATATTACTTGAACTGAAGTAATAGAACGGTTAAATATATATATATGAACTGGGCGAGTATCTATTATGGGAATATAAACAAGGACACTACCACATCTCAGTTCCCTCTGGCATATACTGACCAATGCTTAACTACCTATTACCTACTACTCCAAGGCTTAGTTAGATATGCGGCCACATCGTCGCCACCTGCGAGTGGCCCCTGGCCATATGAATACCAGCTGCGACTGGCCACTACCGCCTCCAGTCCAACCAATGTTGATGGTCAAATTTTAATATAAATATATGAAGAGTTCATCGCAAAACACCGTAACGCCAATCCGAATGTTGTAATAAACATTGCAGAACAAACTTCATAAGGTTAATTTGTTACGTTGCTCCATAACTCCATCACTAAGCTCCATAGACTGATGGAGTCTGTCCTAGTCATCTACTGCTCCAGCCTTCCCAACCCCAGCTCTGATGGTGGTGGGGGCCACCATCCCTGCGCCACCACTCACCAGTGCCGTGTAAATATAGACATACATTAATATGTGCTCATATATACAATATTATGTTTATATATATTTTTGACAGATAAATATATATATATCTATATATATATACATATATCTATATATGCCATATTTATCTATATATCTATATAAGACTTCCCTATGAATGACAAAGAGACCAGCAGATTGGGTTGGATCATTTATTCGACTCCGGGCTGAGTGATAAATTCCCTACCTAATTCAAAAGCAAAAAACAGGAGGCAAGTGACAATTTGAAACGCCTCGAGAGCAACCGCCGGGGCCAAAGGATGCAGCCAGGGGCCGGACGACGGCGATTGGCTTTAACTCGAGCCAAATCGAATAAATAAATAATAATAATTCTCTGAGTGTTTATATGTATATAATAGATTATATATAATATATGTGATAGGCGAAAAGCCCTCAGATGATGAAGGCATGGGTAATGGGAGTCGATATAGCAATGTGTTATGGCTTGGGCATTGTGCGGTCTAACAGGCTCTGCCGACACGATGCTCATGTCCGCATTATGTGCTGCTTACACGTGATACGACTGGTGGCAGATACTGGCCATCCATCATCATTCATCCTGACCCTGCCACGGCGACATGATGCCGAGGCTGAGGCCGTCCTCTCGCAGACCGCGTGCCGCCCCGCTATTATCGCCCACACCCCGCCAGCGCAGGCGCAGGCGCAGGCGCAGGCGCAGGCGCAGGCGCAGGCGCAGGCGCAGGCGCAGGCGCAGGCGCAGGCGCAGGCGCAGGCGCAGGCGCAGGCGCAGGCGCAGGCGCAGGCGCAGGCGCAGGCGCAGGCGCAGGCGCAGGCGCATGCGCAGGCGCAGGCGCAGGCGCAGGCGCAGGCGCAGGCGCAGGGGCTGGCGCAGGCGCAGATGCGGGCGCAGCGCCAGGCGGAGATAATGTCGCAGCTCGTGCAGCGTAGCACACGCAGAGCGGCCAGTGCGGCGCACGCAGTGTGAGCCTAAACAATGTCGCAGCTCGTGCGGCGTGGCACACACAGAGCGGTCAGTGTGGTGCGCGGAGTGTAGGCCTACACAATGCCGCAGCTCGTGCAGCGTATCACATGCAGAGCGGCCAGTGCGGCGCACACGGTGTGGGCCTACACAATGCCGCAGCTCATGCACTGTAGGCCTACACGCGACACAGTGTGGGGCACAGTCTGTGCAGCGCACTCAGCGTAGTAGCACACAATGCAGTCTGAAGAATGGCCAGCGCATTAAATGCGGCATCAACAAAGTGCAATGTAATTGAAGTGCAGTTAGCTCAGCATATGTAGCAGAGAAAACTCGGCAAAATGTGAAGCAGTCAGTGAAGCTGACAACACAATGTGTGAAGCGCAGTCAGTGCAGCCCATACACAGCGTGCACACGACACAGTTCTACGTGCAGTCAGTGCTGCACACTAAATGTAGCTGACAACACAATGTGTGAAGTGCAGTCAGTGCAGGCCACATACAGCATGCACACACCACAGTGGTCAGTGCTGCACACTAAATGTAGCTGATAAAACAATGTGTGAAGCATAGTCTGTGCAGCCCATACACAGTGTGCACACAACACAGTTCTACGTGCGGTCAGTGCTGCACACTAAATGTAGCTGACAACACAATGTGGGAAGTGCAGTCAGTGCAGTCCACACACAGCATGCACACAACACAGTTATATGTGCAGTCAGTGCTGCACACTAAATGTAGCTGATAACACAATGTGTGAAGCGCAGTCAGTGCAGCCTATACACAGCGTGCACACGACAGTTCTATGTGCAGTCAGTGCTGCACACTAAATGTAGCTGATAACACAACGTGTGAAGCGCAGTCAGTGCAGGCCACACACAGCATGCACACGCCACAGTGGTCAGTGCTGCACACTAAATGTAGCTGATAACACAATGTGTGAAGCACAGTCAGTGCAGCCCATACACAGTGTGCACGTGACACAGTTCTATGCGCAGTCAGTGCTGCACACTAATTGTAGCTGACAACACAATGTGTGAAGCGCAGTCAGTGCAGCCTATGCACAGCATGCACACGACACAGTTCTATGTGCGGTCAGTGCTGCACACTAAATGTAGCTGATAACACAATGTGTGAAGCGCAGTCAGTGCAGGCCACACACAGTGTGCACACAACACAGTTCTATGCGCAGTCAGTGCTGCACACTAATTGTAGCTGGCAACACAATGTGTGAAGCGCAGTCAGTGCAGCCCACACACAGCATGCACACAACACAGTTATGTGTGCAGTCAGTGCTGCACACTAAATGTAGCTGATAACACACTCTGTGAAGCGCAGTCAGTGCAGCCCATACACAGCATGCACACAACACAGTTCTATGTGCAGTCAGTGCTGCACACTAAATGTAGCTGATAACACAACGTGTGAAGCGCAGTCAGTGCAGGCCACACACAGCATGCACACGCCACAGTGGTCAGTGCTGCACACTAAATGTAGCTGATAACACAATGTGTGAAGCACAGTCAGTGCAGCCCATACACAGCATGCACACAACACAGTTCTATGTGCAGTCAGTGCTGCACACTAAATGTAGCTGACATCACAATGTGTGAAGTGCAGTCAGTGCAGCCCACACACAGCATGCACACAACACAGTTCTATGTGCAGTCAGTGCTGCACACTAAATGTAGCTGATAACACAATGTGTGAAGCGCAGTCAGTGCAACCCATACACAGCATACACAGACAACAGTTCTACGTGCAGTCAGTGCTGCACACTAAATGTAGCTGACAACACAATGTGTGAAGTGCAGGCCACACACAGCATACACACGCCACAGTGGTCAGTGATGCACACTAAATGTAGCTGATAACACAATGTGTGAAGCACAGTCAGTGCAGCCCATAAATATTGTGCACACGACAGTTCTATGTGCAGTCAGTGCTGCACACTAAATGTAGCTGACAAAACAATGTGTGAAGCGCAGTCAGTGCAGCACATACACAGCGTGCATCCAACACAGTTCTATGTCTGGTCAGTGCTGCACACTAATTGTAGCTGATAACACAACGTGTGAAGTGTAATCAGTGCAGCCCATACACAGCATGCGCACAACACAGTTCTATGTGCAGTCAGTGCTGCACACTAAATGTAGCTGACAACACAATGTGTGAAGTGCAGTCAGTGCAGGCCACACACAGCATGCACATGCCACAGTGGTCAGTGCTGCACACTAAATGTAGCTGACAACACAATGTGTGAAGTGCAGTCAGTGCAGGCCACACACAGCATGCACACGCCACAGTGGTCAGTGCTGCACACTAAATGGAGCTGATAACACAATGTGTGAAGCACAGTCAGTGCAGCCCATACACAGTGTGCACACGACACAGTTCTATGCGCAGTCAGTGCTGCACATTAATTGTAGCTGACAACACAATGTGTGAAGTGCAGTCAGTGCAGCCCATACACAGAGTGCACACACCACAGTTCTACATGCAGTCCGTGCTGCACAGTAAATGTAACTGACAACACAATGTGTGAAGTGCAGTCAGTGCAGCCTATACACAGCATGCACATGACGCAGTTCTATGTGCAGTCAATGCTGCACACTAAATGTAGCTGACAACACAGTGTGTGAAGCACAGTCAGTGTCATACTGTCAGTGTTAGTGTTAGACATGCCACATGCAGCATACACCTACCATGCACGAAGTGGGAAAAGACTCAGTCGGCACAAGGCATTCCAATCCCTGCAGTAGATACTGGATTACACAGTTCAGCACATGTTTTGCATATCCTGCAGCATAAAGGCAGCACACACAGGGCAGCGCACATTGCAGCACATACACATCACATACGGGGCAGGACATGTTCTGCAACACCCATTGCAGCACGTACACATCACACACAGGGCAGTACACATATTGCAACACACATTGCAGCACATACACATCACACACAGGGCAGTACACATATTGCAACACACATTGCATCACATATACATCACACACAGGGAAGCAGACATATTGCAACACACAATGCAGCACATAAACATCACACACAGGGCAGTACACATATTGCAGCACATGTTGCAGCACATGCACATCACACACAGGGCAGTACACATATTGCAACACACATTGCATCACATACACATCACACACAGGGCAGCAGCTGTATTGCAGCACACATTGCATCACATACACATCACACACAGGGCAGTACACATATTGCAACACACATTGCATCACATACACATCACACACAGGGCAGTACACGTATTGAAACACATATTGCATCACATACACATCACATACACATCACACACAGGGCAGCAGACATATTGCAGCACACATTGCACCACATACACATCACACACAGGGCAGTACACCTATTGCAACACATATTGCAGCACATACACATCACACACAGGGGAGCAGACATATTGCAGCACACATTGCACCACATACACATCACACACAGGGCAGTACACATATTGCAACACACATTGCACCACATACGTATCACACACAGTGCAGCAGCCTTATTGCAGCACACATTGCAGCACATACACATCACACACAGGGCAGTACACATATTACAGCACACATTGCAGCACATACACATCACACAGAGGGCAGTACACATATTGCAACACACATTTCAGTACAAACACATCACACACAGGGCTGTACACCTATTACAGTACACATTGCAGCACATACACATCACACACAGGGCAGTACACATATTGCAACACCCATTGAAGCACAAACACATCACACACATGGCAGTACACGTATTGCAGCACACATTGCAGCACATACATATCACAGACAGTGCAGCACATACACATCACACACAGGGCAGTACACATATTGCAACACACATTGCAGTACATACACATCACACACAGGGCAGTACACATATTGCAACACCCATTGCAGCACATACACATCACACATAGGGCAGTACACATATTGCAACACACATTACAGCACATACATATCACACTCAGGGGAGCAGATATATTGCAGCACACATTGCAGCACATACACATCACACACAGGGCAGTACACATATTGCAGCACACATTGCAGCACATACACATCACACACAGGGCAGTACACATATTGCAACCCACATTGCAGCACATACATATCACACAGGGCAGCAGCCGTATTGCAGCACACATTGCATCCCATACACATCACACACATGGCAGCAGACGTATTGCAGCACATAACTGACCACACACATGTTATCTGGCAGCAGACCAGATACCACAACCATCACGCCCGCCCAACGATTTCGATTCCCGCGCCCCTCCACCCCCCCCCCCCGACACACCAACACCCACCCGATAACCCAACATTCATTTTGGAGATGTGAATATTTGCTGACTGCGTAGCTTGAAGCACGCACAGACAGACGCCTGTACACATACAAGAGGGCAGAGACAAAGGCTTAGGACAAGAACCCACCTGAACACTACCCACCAAGCACCCTCTCGTATTACCGCATTTCACATTCATAGTTTTCCACTTGTCATTATGGTAATAGAAAATTGTTAGTAATACAAAGTCCCTGTTTTTTGTTTATTTATTTTGTGGGTTTTTTTTTATGGTGGAGGTGGTGGGGGCGCCTAGTTGGTTGATGCTTATGGGTTCTTGAACTTGGATGAGGACAGGACAGGGGAGGACAATTTGCCTTCCTTGAGCAAACCATAACAATGAGCGCTATCCAAGATGCCCGTAATTACCTATGGTTAATGTAGGGAATCAGCCATACCTTTTACGACCCAAATCCTAATGTACCATTTCCAAATGCGTGCACAAGAAAACTCATACCAAACAAAGCAAACTGTATAGACACCGAACACTCTCCACACACACATCGAACCTTGCTCCCCCCCCCCCCCCCACTGTACATATCATCTGCCATGTTATATCGCAACATGCGGTGTGTTTTGAGACAACAAACTCCACTGCGCTGCGCAGCCTAGTGGAGTTTGTTGTCTGGCTGTTCATCCCATTCAATCTGGCATAGCTTCCAGAAGTATTTTTGAATGGTAGGTTTCAGATCAGAGTGGGGAATATGACAGTGTTCCAAAGGAGCAGTCAGGGTTCGAGTTGGCCACTTGATCTGCTCTCTCATTTCCTGGGATACCCACATGACTGGACACCCAACATAGGTGAAAGTCAAATTTTGCTATTGAAAGAGAGTTTAGTTTAATGAGTACTTTAAGTAGTATTGGGTGGTCATTAATACTTGTCACCACCAAGCCTAGCACTCGGCATGACTAAGATAGGAACACGTGAATGAGGCCAATAATACTGATGTTTCAGTTTATTCACTGGCAGCAATGAATTTACATAAATTAATATTGCCCATCAGATTATGAGTTGCCTCCGAATCCCAGTCAACGTCGTTGTTTCATTATATTGTTTTATCCACCTTTTTTTTAAATTCTGGAGATCTTTCAATTTTAGGCTTATTGATTTCCACTTTTGTGAGTCTGCTTTACAGGTGGCATGTCTGGCCCATGCGATGCTGATGGTGGTGGAATTTCTTATTTTAGCGGTAAGGGAGGGTTTTTAGTACCGAGTATGGGAAATTAACAATGCTTATCTCAATGACTTCCTTTCTGCAAACGATTCCCTTAACGCTGCATAATCCAACGAAACCATAAATATTACAAAATCAACATACTTGTTTAGATTATCGAATTAGAGACTTTTGCAGTCATTAAGTATCTATTACAGTATAGATTTTGTTTGTTTGTTGTTGTTTTATGTCCTAGCAACATCTGAGGTCATATCAGAATGCGTACCGACTTGTAACAGTGCGCACTCATGGCGACTTTATAGTGCTGCCACACTGGAAAACCAGGCAGCCAGCACCATGACTTGATATCCCACTCAGTCACATTATCCTGACACTGAGCCAAACCAGTCCTTGCCCTATTCTAATAATGCCAAGCACCAGACGAGGAAGCGACAAGTATCGACAAGTATCAATTTTTAAGTCATTGGTTTGACTCGACCAGGATTCGAACCCACGAACTCGTGGGTTCGAATCTCCCGTACAGTATAGAAGGGATACTTAGTAAAACTACTAGACCGTATCACTGCTGAAAGTTATGCTGATCCAGCATTTCAATGTGCACACGGAAATTAATTTGAGATATCTTTACATTAAACTACCCGTCCTGATATGACCTTAGATGGTGACAGGACGTAAGACCCCAACAACCAACCAACATTAAAACTACTCCAAAGTTAGCCCTTTAAAACATAAATTAAATCAAACCTCAAATGAGGTAGATTTTAATTATAAAACTAATATGGTTATTTAAATAATTATGCCCGAAAGCAGACCCATTGGATTATGCAGCTATAATTATTGCTTGCCTAAAGGCTATTACCTTAATTACCACCCATGCTGAAATGGGGACCTTGATGACCTCATTTTAACAGCTGCATTAATCTTGTCCTGTGTATAATCCTCTACCTTTAATGACCCCCACCTGATATTATTTTGGTTGTATTAGATTGGAGTGGAGAATGAAACACCGAAAGCAAATTATAGTACATAAAATATGCCATTGATAATTAAGCTAATTTAAAGCCGCGTAACTCGTTGCAAGCATCAAATTCTCCCAAAGATATATTTAACCTAGATTTGATTCTACATATGCAACTTGGATACTGATATTTGCTAAAGTTGCATAGTCCGATGGTTTTATATTATAATATATTATATTAATCAATATAATCTACCATACGTCAGTTTGAAATACCTTTTATTTTAAATGGCTAACTTTTTGCGAGACGTCATGTACAAATATTCCAAATTAATGTTCTGCAGTAACAGGTTCTATCAAATTTCAGCAGTAGTCCCTTCTATGTGGCGACATGTTTAATATGTGGACCAATATCTAAATTAGATATGTAGAATCAAATTTACATTATTGTTTTGGTTTTGAAAATTTATGTTGTTATAGGACTATGCAGAATTAAACCAAGTTCTGTAAGAGTTAATCAACTGTTAGAAGTACAGTGCCATACGTGTACTTCTAATATCATGGCCGCCATGGAAAAAAAAGAATGTAAGATTTAATCATCATCTCCAGAACTGTATAATGAATTGAGCGTCCTTCTCCCATTTTGGTAGATCGTGGGTTTCGAAGCCATGGGTTAACCTTGGTCGAGTCAAACCAATGACTTACAAATTCATAGTTGTCGCTTCCTTTCCTAGCCAGGCGCTCAGTATTTTTAGGATAAGGCATGGACTGGTTGGCTCAGTGTCAGGATAATGTACCTGAGTGGGATATCAGGTCACGGTATTGGCAGCCTGGTCTCCCCGGAGGGCATCACAGTAAAGTTGCCATGTGTGCACACTGTCATAAGTCAGTATCCATCCTGATATGAGCTTAGATGTTGCCAGGATGTGAAACTCCAACAAACAACCAACCAACATCATCATTGTCTTGGAAGACCATCAACTGTTATATGTATTACTGACTAACAACCGATTTGCAGTTTTCTGTCTTAATATTTGCTAGCTGTTTTTATACATTTCTGTCAAGATATAGTTATAAACGTTTTCATCTTTAAAATACCTGTAAGCTTCTTTAAAATATTTTCATGACAACTTTGTAAAATAATACTCTTTAGATAGTTTTGTCCATATGTGTGCTTCTTCTTTTACAAATTGAGCCATTCTTTAAGATAAATAAATATGAAGAGCTTTTTCCGAAACGTGATAAGCGAAAATAAAAAAAGGGGTTTTCAATGCCAATACCAAGTTCATATATCATGTTTTGTTAAAGAGCTCTTCATATATATAAAGAGCTCTTCATCTATTTGTGTATATAAAAAGCTCTTTTCCAAAACACGATCTAGAAACTAGGGATTGGCATTTATTTTATTTGCGCTCACGTGTTTTTGTAAGAGCTCTTCATTTGATTTGAGAAAATGATGGACTAACTCCTTAGTGAGTGTGCCCCACCATTCTTTTCAAAACTACTCGGCAGCCTATCTATCTACCTCCTCTCTGCATAACAGCAATCTGGGAGCGGGAGTCACTGCATCATTGTACATGTTAGTCCTAACATGGGTAATTCACGGGGCGCAGGTGGGGCCAACACGAATGGCTATGGTGGCGCCATCTATGGGGCATCCTGGAATTAATACCCACTGGCCCGGCACCCCCACGCCTCATGGCAGATCTGCCCCGAACTAGCAGCCGCCCACCGCCTCCAGGGCCGCAATGGCTCCGTCCTCCCGGGAGTCTAATTTCCCGCCAAAACGGTCACATGACCAAACCCCACCAGGTTCAAGCCACACAACCGCCTAACCACCTGACACGAGAACACCTACCCTTTCTTGACATTTCTGAACCTTGAATTTGACCTTGGATATTGACCCTTGATGACATTGAACTGATTGACTGACGTAATGCTCATTGTTACATAATGCTCATTTGGCCATAAGCCCTTCTCTATATCATGCACAAAATAAAACCCACTATTCCCACATACTCTCTACGCCTTGGTGAATTAGTCTTTCAGCAGGTTCCTTCCAAGAAATGGAACACTGATCTACTTCCACATCGAGTCCTAACAATAGGTTCCTTCCAAGAAATGGAACACTGATCTACTTCCACATCGAGTCCTAACAATAGCCAACCCGTTCAGCCTAACCAAAGCTGTGTTCACACCTGGGCGTTAAGTCGCCTCATCTAGTGCGCCTTATCTAAGTCAGCTCACATTGGCAGTGTGGACGCGAAGCTGAAGCGAATTAGGGCTAGTTCGCCTAATCTAGTTCGCTTCAAGTAAACCACGTCGCGAGGTAGTCCAGATGAACCAAACTAGCTTAAGTCGGCCCACCTTGCTTGTGTGGACGGTAGCGGTTTACTTGAAGTGGATTAACCACGTCACACTGTATAATATAATTTAGTCTATGAACCGGCTAGAGGTGCACAGATATTTTTGTCATCATTTATTTTTAGGGTTTCACTGCGCAACAGAAGTTTTGACCGTTCCAAAACAATCCGATTCAGTCGAAACAGATCTAGGTCGAACCCACACTCTCTCGTGCCGATGTTGACTAACCGAAACTGGCGCTGGTTAGTATGGACTTGCTCATGCGCAGATATCGATTTCCGCCTTAAACCGCTACGTGTGTGGACACAACACTAGTTCGCCTTATCTAGTTCGGCCTAAAGTTGTGTGTGTGAAACACGGCTATAGATGTAACCACAAACATGATGGAATGTTGGATGGAGTCAACAATTTGTTACTGAATAGAAAGGAATATGAAGTAACTTTACAAGAACCATTTACTGATGAAGCATATGTTGTCCCAGCATTTTGAGGTTAACAACGAAGATAATTTGTAGGGTTTTTAGTTAAGATGTATCACTACTTAACATCTTGTGATAAAACGTCACTCAAAATTGAGCTAAATTAGAATAAAATGAATCTAATATATTTATTTTAAAATATCGACAAAATTCAAAATCAGCGGTTTATCCAAATTAAATGAAAATAATTGTACAAAAATAAATACAAAGCTAAGCAAAAGAAAATAAGTAAAAAGAGTGACACCAAATTACGGTAAGCAAAATTGATCATTGGCTTTCAGCCCTGACAACAAATACAGGTGTTAAAATTGATCATATTCTATACACGTTACAGCAAAGTTTAAACATTGATTCCAAGTCATGGTAGGAGATCTCAGGCCATTAGCATACAGTTGTACAAATATAAGTAATTTCAAAGACATTATTCTACAAACCAGAATAACAAGACAGAATTTCTAAGAATATAACAATAACTAAATAAGGTAATTACCTTAGCAACTGTACATCTAGTTCGTGCTCTTAGCAATTATGCATAGCGGTTCCACAATTCCTCAGAACATGAAAATATATCTAATATAATTATTGGTCCAACAATGTATCCCCTTGCCGAATGCACCAGGATATACCAATAAATCAAATATAATTATGTTACCCACTATGCCTTGATTTCCAGAATTCATCAAGATATAACAATGAATAAAATGTAATTCTCTTAGGAGTTGTGAGTCCATTTTGTGATTTGGAAATTCCCCGGGATAGAACAATAAATAAATAAGAATTATCTTAGCAAGTATGAATTGCATTGCAGAATTCCCCAGAATATAACTTTAAATGAAATATAAGTAACTTATAAAACTGTGCAACCCATCCCATGCCATATATATCATTCCAGGACAGATATCATCACACCCATCCTTTTACCTTCCCTCACCCCTATTTTATACCCAGCTCCCCAACCAACGCAAACTCCCCACCAAGCCACACTAGCCACACCAAACAACACTCCCCAACCAACCACACTACCCCAACCAAACACACTCACCACCAACCCACACTAGCCCCACCAAACAACACTCCCCCAACCAACCACACTACCACCACCAACGCACATTCCCCACCAAGCCACACTAGCCACACCAAACCACACTCCCCACCTAACCACACTACCCCAACCAAACACACTCACCACCAACCCACACTAGCCCCACCAAACAACACTCCCCGCCCAACCACACCACCCCCACCAATGCACATTCCCCACCAACCCACACTACCCCCAATAACCCACACTACCCAAACTAACTCACACTACCCCCACCAACCCACACTACCCCCCCAAACCACACTACCCCCACCATACCACACTACCCGCACCAACCAACTACACTACCCAAATGAACCACCCCACCCCAGCCCCGACACACAGAAAGAAAGCTCCAAGCAGTCTCATAATAATACCTTTGCCAGCCATTAGAACTTTAAATGTTATCTCTTCATCCGGATTGTTAGCTGCTCCAGGTTATCATCGGGGCTTGGGGGGGGGGGGGGGGGGGCGGCGGGCAGAAGGGGAGAGCGTGGAGGGGAGAGGGGTGAGGGGTGAGAGGCGGCGCGGGGCGAGGGACGGGGGGTCCGGGCATGGGGGGGGGGGGTGTCTCCCTGAGGACAACCCTGCGGTGATCCTGCGCTTTTAGACAATTCACTCATTTCAATTAGACACCCAGCGCATCCCACGGGAAATTCGTCCAATTAGGAGCGTTTGCTTTGGAAATTATTCATGCTTGCATTCGGAAGTTGCTTTTAGAAGGCACAATGCAATGATTAGGCCGGCGCACCGGTGAAAAATGGTGAGCTTTTGTTATGTGTTTGTGTTGTTTTTCCACACACACACACACACACACACACACACACACACACACACACACACACACACACACAGAGAGAGACCCACCGTCACACACA
This sequence comes from Branchipolynoe longqiensis, assembly GCA_030323885.1. Lineage (NCBI taxonomy): Eukaryota > Metazoa > Annelida > Polychaeta > Phyllodocida > Polynoidae > Branchipolynoe > Branchipolynoe longqiensis. Next base: position 34,904,722 of record CM059196.1, on the reverse strand, counting down.
CAAACACAGATGCAAACAGACACACAAACATATCCTCTTCCGTAGCCCACCAAAATCCCAGTTATCGGGCCTTTGAAAGGGGCCTACCGGACGCGGGGGTCCATCCGGTTGAGCGCAGGCTTCTCACGCGAAACGTCGGGAGTTTGAAAACCCACCCCAAGTCAAAACATTGACTTAGAACATTGATACGTGTCGCTACCTAGCCAACCCACACCAGTCCTTACTAGGATAGGGTAAGGACTGGTTAGCTCAGTGTCAGGATAATGTGACTGGGTTATCGGTTACCATGGGTGCACGCTGTCATAAGTCTGTACATATCGTGATATGACCCTAGATGTTGCCAGGACTTAAAATTCCAACAACCAACCAACCTATAAATTCGTCATGAATGCGCACTGTTACAAGTCATTAGTCGTCCTGATATGGCGGTAGATGTGGCGTGGATGTAAAACCCCAACACACAAACAAACAAACAAACTTGAAGGCGGCGTGCATTGGTTAACTGGTGGAAGGTGACGATGAGATTAGTAGCGTTTTTATCTAGTTATTCTTTTTGTTATTTGCTGGTTGGTTTGGTCTGAGGCCCCGAGAGTAAAGGACGATTTGAATAAGGTGGAGTGGAGCGTGAAGGGTGGGTGGGTGCGTGCATGGGTGGGTGTGGGTGGGTGGATGTGTGGGGGTGGGTGGATGTGTGGGGATCGGGGTGGTTAGGACATGTTAGAGTGGCGCCCCCTGGTTTGTGTCGCCCAATTCGACCACTGATCGATTCTGAATTCATGGGTTTCCTAGTAAGTGGTGCAGCTGGCGGTAGTGGGGTGTGCGGGTGGCGGTAGTGGGCGGGTTGTGGTATAGATGGTATCGGTTGATGGTGCGGGTTGCACTGCAGATGGTGTTAGTTGATGGTGGGGGGTTGTGGTGCAGATGGTACATATGGTATTGGTTGATGGTGGGGTTGTGGGTTGTGGTGCAGATGGTACATATGGTATTTGTTGGTGGTGGGATTGTGGGTTGTGGTGCAGATGGTATAGATGGTATTGGTTGGTGGTGAGTTGTGGTGCAGATGGTACAGATGGTATTGGTGTGTGGTGGGGTTGTGGTTCAGATGGTATTGGTTGGTGGTGGGGTTATGGGTTGTGGTGCAGATGGTACAGATGGTATTGGTTGGTGGTGAGTTGTGGTGCAGATGGTACAGATGGTATTGGTTGGTGGTGGGGTTGTGGGTTGTGGTTCAGATGGTATTGGTTGGTGGTGGGGTTGTGGGTTGTGGTGCAGATGGTACAGATGTTATTGGTTGGTGTTGGGAGTTGGGGTGCAGATGTTTTGGGTTCATGGTGGGGTTAGGGGAATTGTGGAGCAGATGTTATTGGTTGGTGGGGGGAATTGTGGTGCAGATGTTATTACTTGGTGGGGGGAATTGTGGTGGGGGGCGTTTGTGGTTGTGGTGCTCCTGGTTGTCTCGGTTGTAAGGCTAGATGTCCGGATGGTGTGGGTGGAGGGGTTTCTGGTTGATAGTGATAGTGATGCGCCCTCTAGTGGTACCGACTAGGGTAAGTAGAGGGGCGAAGGCTCTATCCGGTAGATTGTCGCCGCTCTCATTATTTCACTTGCAGACATACCTGCACTCAATCCACTCATGTATTGTTATATCGCTAAGCCGACGCCGTGTATTTTATATAAATATTTAGCAATTTATAATGTGTGTTTTATTGTCTATATATTATTAATATAAAAAAAAGACCAGGTTCATCCAAATAAGATAAATAATTGGACACTTACTAGTCTACTCTTACTGCTTGGTTTCCTTGTTGAGGTTTCACGTGCTAGGCACAGCTACGGTCATATCAGGATGTTGACTATACCTTTGATACATATAGATAACTTTAATTTATCCAATTTACGGGAAATCAATGATTCCAGTGGAAAAGGCTTCAATCATTAATGTGCGTTGGTGTCTGAAGGGCACTATTCTTGTGTCATGCTACTCCGATATATGGATAGCACTTGCCTGGTTTTCTGAATTTTCCGCTGTCAAAAACTGAATTAATATGTTGCACACAATTTACTTACCGCAAGCATTTCTTTTGTGGACATCCCTAATGTTGTTAGCTAAAATATTCCCATTGCAATGAATCTGATGGAGATCCGACGGTATTCAGTGAGCGCAGACGACAATTAAAGGTTAAAATGGAATGCATTGCCTCGCCATGCAACGTCATAAAAGGAACCGGTATCAGTGAACAGGTTTTTGTGTGTGTCTTTTTGGTATATTAGTTGTCTAAGTGGAGGAAATTTCAATCGTGGACGATGGGTCTTCCTCATTCCACTGCTCCTTGCCCTATCCTAATCATGCCAAGCGCCTTGCTAGGAAGCAACAAGTATCAATGTTTAAGTAATCGGTTTGAGTCAACCAGGGTTCAAACCCATGATCCCACGATCTACCAACACGGGAGACGGACGCTCTAACTCGTTCAGGCATCCAGTCTGGTTAATCTGAGATTCCATAAGGAATGCTTCATCGCATCGGTCCCATTTCAAAACTCAAATCTTATTGATTCTAATATTTAAACAAGTTTAAACGAAGAAAAATGTGCGTCCTAATTAGTAACACGTTTAAGAAGTATTCCGTTGATTTGATCGGTCCTCCGCCGCCCCCCACACACACCCACACACCCACATACCCACACACCCACCCTGAGTCCCTCCCACACTCCCCCTCCCCCCCCCCCTTATCTCACTCGGTCGGAATTCTAATTTCAATGACCAGATTTGGTAGTGGTGTCATTTCAGGCAAGGAGACGGTAATTTGTGGGACATGTTGATGATTATCTAATAATAAAAGCAGAGATATGCGGATCGGGCAGTAGAGTGTCCAACTGTGAAGGTGTGGGTCATCTGATCGATCGTGCTCAGTGGACCCATTTGCAGTTTGGGCTATTTTCCATTCCAGACAGTTGTCAACAACTGGTTCATCAAATGCTGTGGTATGTGCTGTCCTGTCTGTGGGAAAGTTAATATAAAAGATCCCTTGCTGCTTATCGGAAAGAGTAGCCTATTTGGCAGCCAGCGCGTTTCCTCCAAAGAAATAAATCCGAATTACCATATGTTTGACATCCTATAGCCGATGATAAAAGTCAATGTGCTCTAGAGGCGTCGTTAAATAAAACACTCTTTTTTTTTAAAGCAGAGATGGTTTCCCCCTACCCCAGGGCCCTTTTGTTATAGAATAATAGAAGTTTGTAAAGATTCTGGATAATCCACACCACTATCAATTCGGCGGAGAAAATGGGCGAGTTCATAATAACCAAAGAGGTTTGGCAATGTAGTTCATGTATCTACCTTGACGCTCGTCTCTCCACCCATCCTGCTTGTCATGTTGTTACAGAGACCAGACTGGATGGCCGAATGAGTTGAGCATCTGTCTCCCGTGTTGGTAGATCGTGGGATTCGACCCCTCGGGTTTCAATCCTGGTCGAGTCAAACAAATGACTTAATAATTTATACTTTTCACTTCCTAGCCAGGCCTCAACATTATTAGGATAGGTGGGGCAGCACTATAAAGTCACCATGGGTGCACACTGTTAGAAGTCGGTTCCCATCCTGATATGACCTTAGATGCTGCTAGGACGTAAAACACCAACAAACGAAACTGTTCTTAGAAATCTTCCTTCTTCTTGACATAATATAATAAGACAAATAGTCGGTTGCATAATTTCCAAGCAGTTTATATCGTGTTTACATTATACCCAACCCCTACCCCTTCGCAATATTCAAAGGAGAAATTCACAGCAGAAATAATTAAATAATTAATGTAAGAATGCGGTCATAGGTGGCGTTGTGCTTCGGTTAAATAACCCGTTAAAGAGCTATTACCATGATCAAAACAACTTCACATTCTTACAATAATTATGATCAAATATGACGAGTACTTATTTGTATAGCTTGAAACGAGCAATTCTCTAGGAATTAGTTTGGGTCCAACCATGGTCATAGTATCGCTATGGGCAGGTGATTATTAGTATACTTCAGCCCTAATGACTGAACTAAAGGCCCTGTCACACTACAACGTTTCCCCTGGCGCGCCGCCAACACGCAAGATATTTGCTAGGGCTCGAGACACGTCCAACTTTTCGGCGTTGTGGGAGAAAGTTTGACGGGTTGCAGCGTGCTAGTGGCATGTTGGTGGCGCGTCCATAACGCCCCCTCCAACCCGTCGGCACATGTCGGGGCGTGCCGAAAGTTTTGTGCAAGCATAAAACGATCGGTGAGACCTGACGCGCGCCGACGCGTGCTGACGGGTGCCGACGTGTCCATTCACACGTTGCTATCACTCGACATGTACTGACATGTACCGACGCGCCGTAACTTGCCGGTAACGTGTCCCGACGTTTCGACCAAAAAGACAACATGTTGACGCGCGTTGGGGAGAAACGTCGTAGTGTGACAGGGCCTTTATAGTAACATCGGCTCGATCATATTACAGACTTGGAAACTAGTGAAAATGGTAGCATCAGTTAAAGTAAATTTGAAAGGTTTGGTTTATGGGTTATAACCTTCATAAGTCCACTCTTCTCATCCCCATGTGACAATAGAGAAGTTCCAATAATAGTTAATACCAATGGGGTACGTCAAGCCTAATGGCGCTTCGCATACCAATCCCAACATCCTCTGTTCGAGCTCAGAGTGCCCATTCTAACTGTGGTATTTCACTGAGATACATAAAATATTCATATAATGAATACACAAAATATTCATGTAATGGATACATAACATATTCATGTAATGCACACATGGTAAAAGTTAATAGATAAATTCCTTGGCAATGTCAGAGTCCAACGTCCACAAGCAATAAGTTGCATAACCATGATTATTAAAACAAATTTTAACAAATTGAATCAAATTGGACTAGTACTTCCCAGCGGTGAAAACAAGACAGTGTTAACACAGTTATCCCTTATGAGATGTGTAAATAGATTCTTTACAACAGAAAATAGAAAGAAACCATGACGCTGGATGTCCTTATTAAATACCACATTGGCCACCATTGGCTGACTCATACATTTATACTCAAGGGAGAGCCACCCCCTGAGTGCATTGGGTATCAGTGCATACACTCACGTACATTCCGGTTGGTATTGTGTCAATATGTTAATGGAAATAGCATGCAACAATTCTTTACCAATGTAGAACACAATCATTGTTTTTTTAGAGTTCCTAGCGTAAACTGCGCTATATATTGCATCCTTCAATTCTAGTTATTTTTCTCAGTGAATTGGATTTTCGTGTCAGTTGACAGAAGTCTAATAACTTCAAAATTCTAATCACTTCAAAATTGCATCAGAGTTGGTTTTTGAGACCAGTTGCCATTGATCTAATGATTTCAGAATCTTGTGTAAATTCCACTGTAGGCACGCGACTAAGACAGACAGAGTTGTAGCCGTTCTGGTTGATACAACAATAAATCAATCAATCATGGTAGAAACCATGCGATCAGATATTTAAAACTGCAACATCAGACGGTGTGGCCGAATGAGTTTGAGCATTCTCCCCTGATGGTAGATCATGGGATCGTATGGTTTGAACCCAGCTCAAGTCAAACCAATGACTTAAAAATTGATACTTGTAACTTCCTAGCCAGGCGCTCGCCATTATTAGCACACGACAAAGAGCAGTGGAATAAGGAAGACCAATTGTCCACGATTGGAATTTCCCCTGCTTAAACAAGTAATGTACCCCACCACCCAAAAACAACAACAACAAAAACTCCCACCATTAGGCGCCCCCGTCGTGCACCCATAATCTTCTGCTGATACTGTCTAAATAGAGGGGTAAATATACGATTTAAAAAGCACGTAATCCCAAGTCACACAATGGCTTGTGACTGCTTGCGACCACTTTGGGCCAAATAACGCTCAGTTACCACGACCTCATTGGAACCAAAACAATGGTTGCTGACCTTTGGGCGACCATTTTGGTTGCAAGGAGATTTTTACTGCAACAGCGCAAGGAGGTCGGCGACCACTTTCCAAGCCCTTGCGACCATTTGGCACCTTGTGACCTCTTTATGACCAGCCCTATTTGTTTGCTCCCAACTTGGTCGCAAGCGGTCACAAACAGTGTGACTGGGCTAAAATGCTTCTACTTTGTAAGTAGACGCCATGTGAGGGTGGCAGACCTTTCCAAGTATGTTCTTTATGTCTGCTTCCTCTCACGGACCTTGCGGACAAACAGTGATATAATAAGGCCAGTCTATATAAACCAGCCCGACGTTGTCCTTTCCTTGCGACCATTCAAACAACATACACAGTTCAGCTGCACATATATGCATTACACAGTACACATTAAAGTCAATGGCCCTAATCTTTGACAATCTCAACAATAAAAATGACAATTAATATCACATCCTTTTTCTTATCCGTAGCGCTGCCTAAATAGATAGAGTGTTCTACACATAAATAAAGCACATAATTGCAGTGTTCCCTCTCGGGGGTAATAAAGATTGCTCGTAAGACGACAATAGTTTCAGAGATTCAGCCACCATTAATAGGACCATCAAGAGTAGTGCACGTCAAGGATGCCACTGGAAGTGCTGATGCATTTTACAAGGGCACCAACCTAGAGATCACAGAAGTAAACAAAAGTACATACATAACTCCTCAATAACCTGCGTTCTGGGTCAGACTCATGAGTTATATAGGGTGGGCCAAAAGTGTCCAGACCTAGAGGAAATAAACACTTTTATTAAAACCTTCTTTATTTCATTATGTATGCTCCACATGGTTGCCATTATTTTCAAAACAGATTCTAATACACCTTTGCCACTCTTGAAGAACGCTCTTTAATAGATCCGGTTGTAAAATATTCCGATTTACGGCATTGGGGGGAATGCAAATGTTCTATTACTAAACAGGTGTACATGACAACGCGCATGTATGCTTATATTATGTAAGTGCTGGTGGTGCCTGAGTGGGATGTAAATAGACATAGTGGTGCTGGCAGGGCTGGGTGTAACCGCACGCAGGGCCTACCCCCTCCTCCTCTGCTGGGTAGGATCACCATACTCAGGGTCAAGGTTGGTGGTGGCCAGGGGGCCCACAGAACTTGGTGGTGGTGGGCAGTAATGCTCGATCCCTATTGGTATAGCCAAGAATGCTTGTTTCCCATTGGGGGAAAGGGGTGGGGTGATACTCTACAATGAACCCATGTAACCATATAAATAGTAAACCAGAGGGCTTGACTCTCTCTTTTCCTTTACACTTTATACTCTTCCTTTCTCTTTGTCTGTATTGATTTCACTGTCGCCTGCCCACACAAACACAGATTCGAGCATTAGCCATTTTACACGGTGTTATGGTTGTAATGTTAGTTTCGCTATGTGTGGACACTTTTGGCCCACCCTGTATACATCTACATAGATATATTTCCTACAAGACCTTACATGTATAGGACTTAAAACAACAACAAACAAACAAAACCAGGACAGGTGCTTTTTGTGGGTTTTTTTGTGGATTAACACAATTTCTTACAAAGGCACAAGCTTTGTAGTGTGCTGGCTATGCTTCATGGATCAAAGAGTTTAGTTAGCTTGCCAGTTACTTTGCACGACGAGCTATTAGCAAAACACTAGCCCCTTAAACATAAAACACCATGCTCACTGACTATAAATAGTCAGCTGGCTGATAGGCAGGCAGTGGGTCAGTCCAAGGGTAACAGTAAATAGTTATGGATTGCCTTTATCTTGGACGGGGGTGGGGTGTGGGTGCTGCGGCTGGTGGAGTGCTAATCTAATCTAGACAATACTTCCGCCATTACCCTGTAAGTAATATGCATAAAGTTAGTTTTATGTGTCCTTTCATAGAGAAAACATCTGAAATATATATTGTTGGCTGGGTATTGGGTTTTCTTTTCGTTCTAGCAACATCTAATGTCATGTCAGGATGGGTAGCGACTTGTGACAGTGCGCACTCATGGCTATTTTTCATAATGCTACCGCATTGGGAATCCAGGCTGACATCACCATGAACTCCACTCAGTCACATTAACCTGACACTCAGCCAAACACTCCTAGGCCTATCCTAATAATGCAGAGTGCCTGGCGAGGAAGTGACAAGTATACATTTTTTAGTCATTGGTTTGACTCGACCAGAGTTCGACCAATTTATAAACCAGGGTCGACCAGGGTTCTAACCCGTGGGTTTGAATCCCACGATCTACAAAAACGGGAGATGGACGCTCAACTCATTTGGCCATCTTGTCTGGTCCGGAAATATAGCAGTTATGTGAACAAACCTTATTGAATGATTGTTTGTTGTTGTTTTACGTCCTAGCAACATCTAAGGTCATATCAGGACGGGGCTTATTGAATGATGGTTGAATGAGAAATGGCTAAAACCAGGGCAGTATATGACATGATCTTGGACGTGTGCGGACTCATTTCCGGTATACCTGACTTGGAATCTCTCTGTTCTATGCCGCGGTACCATCGAAGCAGATGGCAGACTGGTTAGAATATCCGCTTTCCATCAAGAAGTGAGTGCAACAGATTCGGGTACTCTACCTGTCCGGGTTATTGAGTGATGTTGTAGTTTGTTTGTTTGTGTGTTGTTGTTGTTTTACGTCCTAGCAACATCGAAGGTCGTATCAGGACAGGAGTGATATTGTAAGTGGGATGCTATTCCTGTGAGGAAGCACTATAAAGCCATCTTCGGTACAATTTGGTAACCATCATGACATGACCATTGAGGTTTTCTCGGAGATAAATCCCTATTAAGTCAACAACAGCACAGGCCTTCATAGAAATTCACAGGTAATATGACAAACTCTTAAAAAACCTTTCCCATTGGAATACAATTGTCCTCAAGATTGCATGCAACAAATATTAGTTGCTCAGTATATATATATATATATGGTTAACGCACTTCCATCCATGTAGTATTATGAGTAGGTTAACTCCTTATATATCTGCATAATAGTGTTAGTTTTTTTCTTTTATTTATTTGTTGGGATTTTACGTCCTAACATTAAAGCTGCATAGTCTGATGAAATATCAAATTTTCAAAACAAAACCAATTATCTAGATTTGATTTTGCATATCTAACTTAGATACTGATGCACTTATTCAACATTTGTTTCTGCATAGAAGGCAATACTGAGTCAATTTAACAGAACCTGTTCCTGCAGAAATCTATGATGCCAGAGTTTTGGCAAGCATGCCAAAACTAATTTTCCATGTTTGCACTCAAAATATCTCAAAAGTTTACCATTTAAATTAAAAGTAACTTTGAACTAATGTAAAGTAGATACTCCTGATCGATCTAATATATTTATCTCAGTAAAAATACAGAAATTCAAAACCATCAGACTATGCAACTTTAACAACACGCAATACCATGCCAGCACTGTTACAGACGTGTAACAGTGCGCAGTTATGGCGTCTTTATAGTGCTTCCCCGCTGGCGTACCTTACGAGGAAACTATTATGCAGCTAGTTGAAGGGTGAGAATATTAGCTCTGGATTGTAGCTAGTCCCCCCCCCCCCCTGTCTGCTTTGGCAGATACATATCTCCTCATTGACTATGCATGCACGCTCACACTATATTTCGCGCCTTGCTGTGCATCCCACTAGCTGTAGTTACAGCGTAATGGTAAATATAGTGCCAGCTGCATCGTTGGCCTGATAGTACATCATTCTCAATCTAGGGAGATGGCCTATAAATATGCCCCAGATTGTTCCAGATTGTCGACAATTTGCCATCAGATGAGCTCTTTATTTGCAGGCAGAATGATATGTGTCTGCTGTTGAGATATACAGTAAAACCTCCCTAACCGACCACCTCTACACATCGACCACTCCCCACCCCCCCTATGTCGATCGCTTTATTTGGGTCCCAATAATACTATTGTGACCATATTCTAACTCCCTAAACCGACCACCTCCCTAAATTGACCACTCAAAGTCGGTCCCAAGGTCGGTCGATTTAGAGAGTTTAACTGTATATGGAATGCAGTACCTCGGCACCACTACCACAACCACAACCACAACCACAACCACCACGACAACCACTCCAACACTCTTGCCTCTCCCCTCCTTCACTGCTTCCCCATACCCCCACCTACCAACGCTTCCTACCAGGCGGTGGCTGAATCGGTGGTAGAGCGCGGGCCTCGCGTGCGGAAGCTCGGGAGTTTGGTTCCCGGTCAAGTCAAACCAATGACTTATAAAATGAATACTTATCACTTCCTAGCCTGGTGCTCGGCATTAATAGGATAGGGTAATGACTGGTTAGCTCAGTGTCAGGATAATGTGACTAAGTGGGATATCAAATCATGGTGCCGGTGTAGTAAGTTCAAAACACTACACCACAACAACACTACGGTAATGTTTTCAACCTAGGTTCAAAACACTACGGTAGTGTTTTCAACTTAGTTAAAGGTAGGTTCAAAACACTACCATGGCCCCGCTCAAAACACTATCCTTAAGTTCAAAACACTCCCTTTAAGTTCAAAACACTACTCTGATGGTGCTGGCAGCCTGGTCTCCCAGTGGGGCAGCACTATAAAGTTGCCATGTGTGTGCACTGTCACAACTCAGTACCCATTCTGAGATGACCATAGATGTTGCTAGGATGTAAAACAACAACAAACAAACAATCAAACACCGCAGCACCATCAGTGTAGTCTAATACGTGGTGTGGTTGCCACAGCACCATCAGTGTGTACTAATACGTGGTGCAAACGCAGCCGTGCTATCAGCATATACCAGTAGGATGTGTGTCCTGATATGACCTTAGATGTTCCCAGGATGTAAAACTCCCAATAACCAAACTAGATTACATTTTGCAACATTACACTTACAGTCCCCACTGCCGTGTTATGAGAGTGTTTTGAACTTGGGTAGTGTTTTGAAGATACGTAGGGGTAGTGTTTTGAACTTTTTTTTTTTTTTTTTTGCAAACCTGGGGTTGTTTGTAACCTTATGACGCTTACTGGTTGCAGAACTGCAACATCAATAGAGGGCTCCGATAAATCGGCCCAATCTTTGGTTGAAGATTTAACTTCAGTAGGGAGTGTTGTAGAACCTAGGGACATCTTTACAATGTTGTAAGGGCGAGGCGTTGGGGCGGCAGCGAATCTCTTTGGTCTGGTGGGAGTTGAGCGGTAGATGTAGTTGAGCACTTGTATCCAGTCAGCAGCAAGGGATTCGAGGAAGGGCAGGTAAAGATGGGTGCAGCAAGAACACAACTACCCTGGTCAGGGGAAGAAGTATGCCTGGGAGAAATCGAAAGGGCAGAGTCTAGGAAAGAGAAATGAGGAGAGTTTCGTCAAAGGACCGTGTCTATTTGCTCTATGGTGACCAACCAGCGAGCCATAGACACGGACAGAGTAAGAGTAGAAAGTGAAATGCTGGCGGGCTCCCCCTCCTGGAACTCTTTTCAGACATATCAAGGAGGAGCAAGACTGGCGGAGAGGTGATAGAGAGAGGTGTGGACAGAGTGCAGTCCGGATAGCAAGTGGTTTTGAACTTAACAGTAGTGTTTTGAACTTAAGTTGAAAACACTACCGTAGTGTTTTCGACGGGGTAGTGTTTTGAACGTCCTACACCGGCGGCCTGATTTCCAAGTGGGGTAGCACTATAAAGTCACCCTGAGTGTGCACTCTCAGAAGTCGGTACCCGTCCTGATATGACCTTAGATGTTGCCAGGCCGTAAAACTCGAACGAACCAAGCACTACTGCTACCCTCTTGCCTCTCCCTCCATTGACTGCTCCCTGCTTCCCCCCTCTCCCCTTCGCAACCTTCCTCTCCCTTCCTTGATTGCTCCCCTCGTCCCCGCCTTCCCCTCCACAACCTTCCTCTCCCTCCATTGACCGCTCCCCTTGTTCTCCCCCCCCCCCCCTTCCCCTCCGCAACCTTCCTCTCCCTTACTTGACAGTTCCCCTCGTCCCCCCTCCCCCTCTGCAACCTTCCTCTCCCTTCCTTGATTGATGCCTTCATCCGTCCTTCCCCTCTGCAAACTTCCTCTCCCTTCATTGACTGCTCCCCTCTGCAACCTTCTCCCCTTCCTTGACTGCTCCTCATCCCCCCCCTCCCCCTCCGCAACCTTCCTCTCCCTCCATTGACTGCTCCCCAAGTCCCCCCCTTCCCCTCCCCAACCTTCCTCTCCCTTCCTTGACTGATCCCCTCGTCCCCCCTCCCCC